>CABHPR010121973.1:0-47396 GCA_902168415.1 Peromyscus melanophrys | reverse complement strand
ACACACACACACACACACACACACACACACACACACACACACACACACCACATTTACACATGCCACACACAGAGCAAGCTACATGAACTATGAAGCAAGAAGTCATAACCTTAACTCTATCTGGGCCAATTAGAATGCTGGCAGTGCAGATGTGTTTTGTTGGTTTACTCTCTCATGGAATTTCTAGAAAGACTAAACTGTAGCACATTCATAATTCAGTGAGTTGTTTTTCTCAAATTAGAAATTCTTTTCCCATATGTCAAGATGGGATTTTTAATGGAACTGAAAAAAGTAATCTGGCCACTGAGAGAAACTCTTCTCATGGGCACCATGCACACGCCCTCCTGCAGATAATGCTTTTTGAAAGTTGTGGCATTTGTCTAAGAAAAATAACTTCCCCAACCTGTTTCTGGAAATCAGAATGTGATGAAAGAGAAAATACTAGAGCACAAGATTTGAAACTCATGTAAAAAGAGTCTGGTTAGATAAAGAGGGCAGCCTTCATTTCTAAAAATAAGTCATACTAATTAAAATTCTCTAAAGCGTTGTAGAAGCAGAGTGGTATAGGGAGATGGCTCTATGGGAAAGAATACTTGCTCTAGAAGTATGAGAATGTGAACTTGAATCTCCAGAGCACAGGTAAAGAGCCAGGTGTGTATCTCCCTACCTGTGACCCAAAACACAAAACAGCAACAACAAAAATGGGGGTCAGAGACAGGCAGATACTAAGAGCTCTCTAGTGGGAAGCCTAGCATAAAGGATGCACATCTGGTTCAGTAAAAGATGTTGTCTCAAGGAAATAAGGGTTGAAGTAACCATAAGAGACACCTGAGCCAGGCAGTGGTAGCACATACCTTTAATGCCAGCTTTTGGGAGGCAGAAGCAAACATATCTCTTGAGGTCAAGGTCAGTATGGTCTACAGAGCTAGTTATAGGACAGTGAAGGATATACAGAAAAACCCTGTCTCGAAAAAAACGAGAGGGGTGGGACTTTCTACTTTGGCCTCTGCACACATGAGCATGGGTGTCTAAACTTAAAAATTCACAGGTAGATAAAACATACACACATTCACAAACACACGTGGAGCAGAGGGAATGATAATGATTACATAATACTCAGAAATTCTGGAAAATGTATGAGAGTGATCCCAAAAATGAGACAATGAATGTCTTCAATTTGACCATAAAAGTGTCTAATGGGTGATGGTTGAGGCATGCCAACTAGAGTTTATATTAAATCAAAGAATATAGCAGCACCCCTTGGTACTCTTGATGTCCAAAGCTAGACTAGCACAGGTCTCCAAGTGCTCATGGCATGCACAGGCTTTTCATCATTCCCTCCTTAATAGGTTTTTTTTTTCTCCTACTACTTCATGTTCCTTCAATTCTACACTGAAGCATATTTTCTTCCTATTATCTATTCCTGGAAAGATACCCTGATTACATTCCATCAGGGTAAATTGTCTTCCTGCCTTTGCTAGGAAGAGTTTGGTTATTGAAGATTTGAATAACTATTCTGGCATTATCAGAATGTTCACTCTATGTCTGCTGAGAGTTCATATTACTTTCTTCTTTTCTCCTCCTGAAAACGTTTGTGAAAAATCTACTTTGTGTTTTCATTTCCTATCCTATTCCTGGACCCAGAACCAGTTTCCAAAATGAAACATCCAAGAATTTTAAATACCATTCCTCTAACAGAAGCAAAAACAGTTTATTATATACACCAAAACAAACCAAGGCAGAGATAGTGATGGCTCCAATTTTATGTGCAGTTATCCAATCAAAAAACATTTGTTAATCTCTTGGTGGTGCTGTCCTGGTTTCCTCATCATAACCTCATGCAATGACTCTTCTTTCTCATCCTCAGCAGGAAACCAGAGAACCGGCATTGTGTATTTGTGTAAGGTTCAAGTAAATTATGATGTCATTGGCAACTAGTGTTCTGTTGATTTCAGGGACACTCTTAGAAATTCATACTTTATGTCATTTTTTTCCATGTTCTATAAAATAGAAATTGTCCAAGTCCAGTAGCATGTCATGGCAGGCTCTTTCTGTTCAACTGCTCAACCTTCATTTTAGAGACTACATGTGCTCACAGACAATAAATATGAGAATGTGAGTCATTGTTCCAGAACAGTTTTCCAAAAACACATGACAGAACCTTTAGTTTGTGGTCTGTTTCTTGTCAATCGTTGTTATAGTTTGTTTAGGAGCCTTGAATATTTCACAAGCTCTCCCATCTTCTCATATTTGTATGGAGTATTTGTGTTTGTTTGTTTGTTTTTCAAGACAGGGCTTCTCTGTAGGTCTGGCTGTTCTGGAACCCAATGTGTAGCTAAGCCAGGCTGGCCACAAACTCAGAGATCCATCTGCTTTTCCCTCCCAAATGCTAGGTTTTAAAGGTGTGCGCCACCACAGCCTGGCTTCTCCTCATATTTATTTGTGACTCCTACATTACATTGTGAATCACAACCTAAATGTCTCTTTGTACAAATTAGAGAAAAAGGTAGCATGTGCTCTATAATCCAGTACTGTAGAGAAAGACCAAGTCTTGGTGAGAATGAGCTCAGAAAACTACTCCTGTATGAGTGAATTTAATAACTATGCTTCCTAGTAGTCAGTGGATAATCAAAACTGGCAGGAAATTGGGAGGGTGATTTGGGGATGGGGTCTAGGAGGAGTTGAAAAAGGAAGGAGCTAGATACGATCAATACATATAAATACATAATATAAAATTCTCAAAGATAAATTAAATACTATATTAAATATTACATTTAATGTTATACTTAATCTATTAAATATTAAAAATACTGCCTCGAGGCTGGGGAGGATGGCCATGTGGCTCAGTGACATTATTTGGTTTAGACTTAGTGACAGAACCCAGCCTGAATTTCAGCTCCCAGTTGCTGCTTTGCAAGGTGCAGAAGCAGGGCCAGGTAAGAAAGGCAGGAGTAGCTTAGACTTCACCTTTCCTCATGTCCGTCATAACAAGTTGCTTTTCCACTTCAGCAAACAAACACTACCCATCTACCAGTCCTCATGAATCACATTTCCAATGAAAGCCCAGTGTTTTTGTTTTCCTGTTACTATCCATTGTTCTTGTCTGTTTGTAGTAGGCTTTCACTCATTGATTGATGGTTATGATGTCACACTTGCTGGATTATTATATGCTGTATTTTGTGATTTTTTTTGTTTCATTTATGTCTCTCATATTCAGTCAAGAGTTTGAAACCATCTGCCTAGATCAGAACTAATCCTCTGAGTCAGAGTAGATATGAGGTGATAGTTTCATGATAGACTACAGCAGGTATAGATAGCCAGGAGGTTGGAAGCATTTGCTTATAGAAGGTTTTCATGCTGCTGTGAAATTTGATGTTATGGATCATTCTGACTTCTTCATATTGGGTTGCCCGGAATTTTTGTGCTCTGAAGTCTGGTATGTGAGGAAGCTACTCCATAAAATTCCACTCAATTTCCTCTGGACTCTCACCATGACTACTTGGCTTGATGCCACAACCTGTAAGGTCTGCCAATATATTCACTCTCCTGAGAAAGTGATCAAAACACCCTCTGCATAAGCGAGAGAGTTGTGTGGCTTGGTCTACTTAAGGGAACCCCTGGCAGTAGGATCAGGATCCATCCCTGGTGCATGAGCTGGCTTTTTGGAGCCCATTACCTATGGTGGGACATCTTACACAGCCTTGATGCAGGGGGAAGTGCTTGGACCTGCCTCAACTGAATGTACTATGCTTTGCTAACTCCCCATGGGAGGTCTTACCCCTTCAGAGGAGGGAATCAGGGTAGGTTTGAGGGGGAAGGCTGGGGGGCGGGGAGGAAAGAGAGGAGGATCTGTGGTTGGTGTATAAAATGATTTAAAAATTTCTTAATAAAGAAAAAACATTAAAAAAAGAAAAGAAAATGTGAAAGTTAACACATTTGACAAAATTTTCTTGATGTATATCGTGCTCTCAATTGTGTACAATCCTGAGCTAGGATATTTCTTAAACATGATACACAGGAAATTTTTTTCTTATTTTATTTCATGTTGGTTTGGCATGGGGTCAAATGATATAATGACAAAACTTATTTACAAACTCAGATTTCTGTAACAGAAATGACAGTGATCTATATAAGAGGAAGCATTATGGCTCATAACTACCCTCAAAATTCTGTGACAAGAAGTCATCTTCTTGATGCGGCGATGAAAGGACTGGTCTTTCAAGTCTAAGTTGTTGGTGCAAAGTGATTTCTACTGGAGTGTTCCAATTCTAAAAATAATATTGATACATGAGTCAGGGTAACTAAAATCATCAGTGTTCCCAAAGGCTACTCAATAATCCACCTGAGGTTGCAAATATGCTCATGAGAAAATATTAGAAATTATTTACAATTTTAACTAAAGTAGAGTTGAACCTTTCCGCATCACCTGGGAGGAGCAAGCTCTAGGATGAACCCAACATCCTGAATGGTGGATCACAGACTTTTATTTGAAACCGTGGAGCACAGTCCCCTTTGGGATCATATGAGGGCTATTAAGATTATTAATGGGGCCGGGCGGTGGTGGCGCACGCCCTTAATCCCAGCACTCGGGAGGCAGAGGCAGGCAGATCTCTGTGAGTTCAAGGCCAGCCTGGTCTACAAAGCGAGTTCCAGGAAAGGCGCAAAGCTACATAGAGAAACCCTGTCTTGAAAAACAAAACAAAACAAAACAAACAAACAAACAAACAAAGAGTATTAATGGATGCATACGTGTATCTTCCTCCACTGAAAATCTATGAAAGGCTGCTTTAGAACCATTGCACACTGGTTTTCTCTGCTTTCCCACCCCCCAGGCATACATTCCTACTGGGGGCCAGATCTGTAGAGGATCTGGCAGAAGTCATTGCTTGTGTCTGTTTCTGTAACACTGATAATTTGCTTTTTTGTGATGCTTGCAAAGCATCCATTGTAGGTTTGAAGCATACAGCCCACCCACTGAGACAAAGTGTTCATGTCTTTACTGAGCATATGCCTGATTCTTGGAGAGAACGTGAGGAGAAGTGAAAAGGGCTCCAGGCTTGAGAAAAATAAAGAATTATTTCGTATTGAAAAACCAACGAATTCTGAATAAAAACAGTAAGACTGCCGTCTACATAATATCCAAAGACGGACGGGTGAAACATAGTTATTTCACTTTTCCATCCATTCTGTCTTTCACCAGTCATCCGTTCACTCCTGCATGCATACTACTAAGCTTGCTGTCAACTCACTAAGCTTTTTGGGTCTGAATGATTTAATGGTGAAAGGATGGGAAGTTTGGTTTGGTGAATATCATGTCTTCAGAAGGCCTGCAACTGGAAACCTTCTTATTTCATGTCAGTTTCAGAATATCCCAGGTCAAGTCTACAGACATGCAGTATTTCAGTCATTAAGACTCTGCCCTACCCTGACCTGTTGAGTCTCACCCACAGGCTTTGCAATAAGGAAAGAGGGCCTTCAATAGCCATGCCTGTTCAACTATGTGAATGATGTCTGCATCACTCCCTAGAATTGCTAAAAACACAGGACTGCTGTAACTGTTTTCTAATTTCACAAGCTTATGGGGTCACCTATGCTGTAGCTGTTAGATGCATACATTTCTTAATCCAGTAGATAGATGAGAAAAAAGGAAACAAATATAATGAGAAGATAATTAAAGATAGTCAATCAAACATGGACACAGAAATCAAGTACATTGATAATGAGGAGAATAGCAGTAGGAAATTAATTTAGGTTCAAAAAACAGAATAGGTCGGGCGTTGGTGGCGCATGCCTTTAATCCCAGCACTCGGGAGGCAGAGGCAGGTGGATCTCTGTGAGTTCGAGGCCAACCTGGGCTACCAAGTGAGCTCCAGGAAAGGCGCAAAGCTACACAGAGAAACCCTGTCTCGAAAAAACCAAAAAAAAAAAAAAAAAAAAAAAAAAAAAAAAAAACAGAATAGAATTTCAGAAAAGCTGACACTTAGACTAAAGTTGCCTAAGATGATAAAACTAACATGAGAAAAGATAGGGAGGTAGATTTAGACTGAAGTTGCCTAAGATGATAAAATTAACATAAGAAAAGGTAAGTGGATTATTGCACTTAGAAGAAATGCCACATGGAATGAACAAAAAGCAGTGATGAGTTAAGTGGTCCTAGGAATAAAAAGGAGGCCAGTGTGGCAGAGGACAGGAAGCTAAGAGAAAGTAGTACCAGAATGTGTTGAAACAGAAGGCTAGGATCAGATCTGCAAATCCTTGTAGGCTGTGATAGTATCATCCTGTAAATTAATCTTCCAGATTCTTATTTATGGCTATGCAGAAAGAGAACAACCAATTAGATTCCAAAGACCAAAGGTATACAGCCAAATATTGCAAATAAGGCTAACAAGAGTTAAAACAGATACTCAGTATCTACATGGCAGTCATGCTGCTGATAACTATTCTCTTGAGAACTGTCCTTATTACCACACAGATGCAAGAAGGATTGAATCCTATGAGACTTCCTATAAAGAAAAATACACACATCCATGAGATTGTAACAATATACTTAAAGATCAAAACAATGAAATGACATTGATTTCTGTGACTTTTTCTAGAACATTTTGAAAATGTATATACAATCAAAGTGATTGTGTGTCCCACTGTTGTAGCAGTAAGAGGCAATATACTCATATTGGTCTGTGGACAAAGCTATAAAGTGAGGTCCATACCTGGAAGATGTATTTTATCTGAAAACTAGATAATTCCTCAACATGGAAACTTCTCTGACCTTGAGTGAGACATGATAAATCTTGTTGGCTACAGAGACCTCCTGGCAGTTTGGTTATATAGTCCAAACAGACTTATAAAGTTGACAGATGCCTTTTATCTTCACAAAGAGAAAACATAAAATAATCTTTAACTGACTAATACACACTTCACATTCTATATTTGTGTTAATGCAGATATGTATGTTACCTGTAAATGTGTGACAAAAAAGATCAGACACCAATAAAGACAAGACAAATAGCCCAGGTGATCCAGCTTCCCAGAATGCCTCTGTTGCAGTTTCCTCAAAATTCTGCATCAGGAACAACTTCAAAGCTGCTAGCTGAGATGTTCCAGTCTCTCACACTACTCCAGCCAGAACTTCAGGTAAGTCCTACACTTCCCCATCACACAGAGATAGACAACAGCTAGCTCTCCCAGGACTTGACCATTATCACAACTTTCTCAGGGTCCCCTTGGGATGCTGTCACCCTCAGACAATAGGAAGCATTCTAGAAAATATGATGCCCATCTTCCCAAGAGGTGGGGTTGGTGGTTTTCTGTTGTTCAATGGATTATGGATATTTATCATAGTTTAGGGTGCTTGGCTGCATGTTGATGGTCATGGCCAGGAAGAAAGCTGAGCAAAGAAGATTAGATTCGGAAATTTTTTCTGAAGGGAAAAAAGAAGGATATGGTATAGAAATGGTATGAAATAGGGTAGATTCTGGAATCAACTTTTAAACTAAAAAAGCAACTACTAGTTTTAAATACTTTACATTGGTATGGATTTTTGTGTATTGATACAAATTTAAGTTTATTTTGTTATACTGTGTATATGTTTCTACTCTAGGTATTACACCTATCCTGCTCATTTAAAAATATAAAGTTCTAGTCCTTAAAGGCTATTATTACAAACTGTTTAGGATAACTTCAAATGTAAGTTAGTATTTAGTCATCTATAACAGTCAAACTTTCAGTCATGTAGGTATGTTTTCAAAGTTAAACAGACATATTTTAGATAGACAGGAACTCTTCAAATACTTCAGAGACCTATAGAATATGGCATTTAAAATGCTTTAAAAACGTAAGACTTTTCATGGTAATGAGACACATCCGCTTCTGGCAGCACCAATTTACTTCAAAAAAAGGATGATGGGCATCTAAGAACCTCCATATGGAGTTTTCTTTTATTGTGGCAAAGTTAGCCACTGGGCAAGAAACTGCCCTTACCTCAACTGATGACAGTATGCTGTCCAAACTGGACAAGCAGGACACAAAATAATACAACTGCCAAACTTTGCCAAGACAAGGTAGGACAGTCCCTCAAAATTTTGTGTTTCATAGAAAACACTGTCAGATATTCTAGACCTTAATGCCAAAGACGGATGCCCCAACATTGTAGAGGAACCTACGGTGCCTTTCCAGGCAGCCAGATGTCTGTCATTTCTTAGTTTTGGAAGTTACTTGCTCTGAAATTCCTGTTTAATCAGATAATATTTTATCCTTCCTGGGTCTCTGATGGAGACTGAAGACTAGATAACTATACAATTTCACTTGTTACCAAATTCAGAAAAAAAACCATAAAATATATAAAGTTTATAAGATTGAGAAACATAAAAGCTCACGTGGTTTATTTAAGAAAATGTTTTAAGATATAAAAGAATACTTTTAGACTGGTAATACAAGATATGACAAAAAGTAAATTATGTATAAAACTTTGGACTCATCACGATAGCATAGATAATGGAGCATTTTCTCTGACTTTGCCAAATGCAAATGGACTAGACTAGACATTGTGAATGTAATTCTTACCTGGTAATTTCTCCTATTGTATGTAGTTTTACTATGTTAGAGTAAAAACCTTCCCTTTTATTTAGACAAAAAGGAGAAAATGTTGTGGGATATTTGTACACTGTGTGAAGATGTATTATTCTGATTGGTATAATAAAAAGCTGAGTGGTCAATAGCTAGGCAAGAGGGATAGGCAGAACTTTAGGGCAGAGAGAGAACTCTGGGAAGAAGAAAGGAAGAGTTGAGAGCCAGACTCAGAGGAAGCAGGATGGGCAGTATGGAGATGAGGTAATGCCACATGGCAGAATGTAGATTAGTATAAATGGGTTAATTTAAGTTATAAGAGCTAGTTGAGATAAGCCCAAGCTGAAGGTCAAACTTTCATAATTAATAATGAGTCTTCATGTCATTATTTATGGGCTGGCAGTCCCAATGAAAAAGTACTACTATGGGCTCTTCTTTAGACAATTACAGATAAATACATATATAACCCCATTTGTGAACTTTTCTTACTATTAGTGAGCAGCTTTCCAGTTTTTTCAGTTCTCAGATCAACTTATTCAATTTCTGCTTGGAGATCAACCACCTTCTGGATTAACTGTACCCAATCCTTTAATGAGCATGTGTTTTTCTGGTCTCCCTCCCCTTGAAATCAGTTAGCTGGTGGTCAGGGAATGAAGATTAATTTTAATATTTGCCTTAGGCAAGCAATTCAGAAGGCAGATCTCCTCTTTAAATTCTATGTCTTACTAAACCAATTATGAAATATAAATGACTTCCAGATTATCTCAAATCAAAAACGTGTTAACTACAGGATCATCCCATCTAAAAATAACTTCTTAAAATAAATGAACTCTTGTCTCATTTTATAGGACCACTGTATCTCTGAGATACAGTAGAAGCACTTCTGGTTAGAATGTGTACAGTACCTTTCTGAGTCACTCAAGACATTCAGTGAGCACATGCACAAATAAAGGCTCTTCATCTAGTTTTATTCTGTTTCAATTAGTTTTTTCTTTAATTTTTTGGTTAATGTGCACTATGACAGATTGGACTAACTGATATTTGTTGGACATAAGTGCCAGTGAAATGAAGTGTAAAAGAATTTGGAGGTTGTCGACTCAGACAGAAAAACATACCCATTTGGTTTGTTTAGAAAGGGACCATATTAAAGACAAAAACAAAAATAAGAAAACATCTTAATATACCAAGGACAATCTATTCCCCAAGCTGTATATGCACTAGACATGAATATAAACCTAAAGGGATCTTTGGGACAATATGAACTACCTAATATTGTATTTGCTATTGTGATCACAAAGTAAGACAATGGCTTCAAGTCTCCCTGATTATTACGGAAAAAGAAAATGTCTGCAAATAGTCTCAATGAACCTTGTACAATAAATGCTTATGTATGGTGATTTACTTGAAATGTTGTAAAGAAACACAATATTTGTTTTCTATCATATTAAATATTAAGATTTTTTATTTAGATTTTGGTTTAAATTCAGTGACAGTAAAAGGCATGCCCAAGAAAACAAAATCTTTCAGTTGCTTAGTCATGCAATACATTATGTTACTGTTCAGATGAATGAAACAATGGCATGTTTTTAGAGTCTGTTAACTGAGGATCAATATTACCTATAGTGGAACAGATGCTCAATTAGGCAAAGAGAATATCTCTGTGCCACACTTTCTTTAAAGGAGGAGGAGGGAGAGGAAGAGGAGAAGAAAAAGGAGGGGAAGGGGCCTTGGGAGACAGCTGTGTAAAGATGAGGAGCTCATTGATTACCAGAACCAATATAAGAAGTCAAGTATGGTGACGTGTACTTGTGATTATAGTGCTAGGAAAAAGGACATAGGAGGATGTTACGGCTTGCTGACAAACCAACCTTGCCTCATTGGCAAACTCAAAGCCAAAGAGGCAGCCTGTCTCAAACAAACAAGAAAGACAGATTCTGAGGAATGACATCAGACATGGTCCTCAGACCTTCATATGCACTCCCACCCCACCCGACATACACACATTCAGATGGAGGGAGGGGGGTATTCTTCAAGATTCAGATCAAACAAGGAGACTTGTAAAGTCTAAGATGTTGAACCTTTAGTTTTGTTTATAAGAAAGAATAGAACATTGCTTAATACAAGGAGAGAGCTGAGAAAAGGAGATAGTATAAAATTTAAAATATCAAGCATTACACTGATGTGATGGGGATGCAAATGGTAGAATACTTTCTAGCACGTTGCAAGGCCCCGAGAGATTCAATATCCAGCATTTTGTGTGTGTGTGTGTGTGTGTGTGTGTGTGTGTGTGTGTGTGTGTATTGCAATGAGATTGTCCTAATACTTTTAAAAGAGTTTCAGACAGGTTCATGGAGAGAGATATAATACAATGCAGGAAACAGTCTATCAGCCTCCAATGCAGGCCAACATCAGACACATAGGTCCACATACTGGGAAGAATTATGGCTTTCTACTTTCTCAGTGTATTACACAGAGTGATACTGTTTCATCTCTAAATTCCAGAATTAAATATACTGTTATGCACTACCAAAGATATTCTCACAAAAAGAATTTCAAATGAAAATAAATGTAAGACTCTTTTTAATATTTTCAATGGACTGTTTAATGTTTACCAGTCTGTGTAAATCCTATGTAAAGCCCTCAAGGACTGTGTCTCTGGTTACATTGTCCTCTGCTGTGCCTTCATACCTTGGGAAAAGCTCTTCTTCATATTAGGTGACTAACAAAGATCGTTATTTACAAATGGGAGGAAATAATAGACACACATTGAGTATATTCTTGATGTACAATGTACATTCTTAGTCACAGCTTTTAGATATTGGGTTGGTCACTGCCTGCTCTCAAGAGTCGAGAAAGGATCATAGTAGCCAAGAGTTGTATCTAGAACCTGAAAAATCACAAGTAATTCTTGCCTTGACAGTTTATCAGTTATATGAAACTATGAAAGATGTTTGGCCTTGCAAGGCTAGTTGTTTTTTTTCCATAGAGAATCTCTGAGTTATAAGAAGCCATCTTACAGGATAGTTGTGAAGTTACACCAAACCAAGGCACATTACCTTATCAACAAAGCATCTATCAGAACCCACTCCTTAAAGACATTATCTCTGGGAAACTTCTACTTTTGTGAATCTTTATTACTTGGGGAAAATTCTTCCTTATGTTAGATGTTTTAAAATTGTCTTTTATAAGAAGAGAGGAATTAATAGAGTTATATAAAACATATTATCAATATACACCATAATTATTGAGTATGCAATAAATAGTCATTAAAAAATAACAAAACATTACTTCATGGGATACCCAATATGAAGCCAAATCTGTGCTGGCATTCATTTTAGTCTTCAATTTTTACATATAATGAACTTAACTTTTAGGTTTTTTTAAACACATAAGCAATTACTAGGCCCTGATAACATCATGAATTGATAGACTTATTCTGCAGAAATACTCATCCTTTTGGGGAGGGATTGAGGAAGAGAACATTAAGCACATGTGAGAACGAATCCAAAAGTATCAGTAATTAATTTTCTCTTCATGACAAGCTGTTTTATATAGAAATGGAAAGCAGCAGGTTCAGGAAATGATGGAAATGCATTGTTTATTACTGATTGAGGGAATGTAATCAATGCTACAAATAATTCATTGAATTGATTTATATAAAAGTATTTTTTCTTCCAGGAGGAGATGTGAATTATTCAACATAGGAAATACTCACAACAAATATCTCTAAAATCTTACCAACTTAGACTTTGTTAATATTCACTGTTAATGTGGAGATGTATCTGCTGCTCTGGTTCTGCTCTGGGATAATAAGTGAGTTCTCTTTTTCATTCTGGAGCAGTCCTTATGTCTTCTGTAGTCTGAGTGAAAACACAAAAATAGTTGGAAAACTGCAAATACCTCTTAAATGTCTCTGTGTATGTTTTTGATGAATAAATATATATATATATAAAACTATATGATATATACATATAGATGTTTGTGTATGTATATGATGTATGTATTTGCATGTTTCTGTGTATACCTGTTTGCATGTGTATACACTTTCACATATGTAGACTGAAGGATGACCTCAGATGTTTCCCTTAATTGTTATCCACCTTGTATTTTTTATTTTTATTTTTAGATATTTTTAAGTGTATGAATGTTTTGTCTTCATGCATACCTGTACATTATGTACATGCCTGGTGTTCACAGAGCACAAAAGAGGGCATCTCACCCTTTGTAACAATTTACAGTTATGTGGGTGCTGAGAAACAAAGTCTTGTCATCAGGAAAGGCAGGTAGTGCTTTTAACTGCTGACCCATCTCTGAACTTCTACCCCACTTGATTTTCTTTTTGAGACCAAGTCTGTTACTGATCATGGGACAAATTAGGCTAGTCAGTTGAAGGGATTTGCATGTCTCTGTTTCCTCAAAATGAGAGTACTGATATGCATCCCCATACCCAGCTTTTTATGTGTGTACCATAGATCCAAACTCATGTTGATGTAACAAAGGTTTTATTGACTCCCAAACCATAAAAATGCTCATATGATTTATGACTATTAAGCAAAATGTATCATAAAACCAACAGCAATGTCAGAGAGAATCTATATTCTCCTAATATATGTTGCATGACAGTGGTTATGAATTTAAAATCACTTTTTATTAGAGGAAAGGATGATGGGACAGGGCTAAAGAAACTTTGATAGCAGTGGTTCTCAACCTGGAGTCTCTACCCCTTAGGGGGTCAATTGGGGTCACCTAAGACCATGGACAACACAGATATTTACAATTTGATTCATAACAGTAGCAAAATTACAGTTGTGGAGCAGCAACAAAAATAGTTTTATGGTTTGGGGCTACCACAACATGGGGAACTTCATTAGAGAGTCACAGCATTAGGAAGGTTGAGAATTACTGTTTTATGGGATTGAAACTGAAAATTCACTGACTAAAGACAGTTTAAATGAGACACAAGTGAAGAGCATATTTCTTTAAAATAATAGAAAAATTTGAAAACATTTTCTAAATGAGAAAGAATAGTAAGAATTTAATCTCTTTGGGCCTGTTACAGAAAAATTTATATGGTAAAAGAATAAGTCTGCAAATTCCCATGATTTCTTCATAGAATGCTTTGTAGATAGTGAAGTGGAAATGAAACAGAAATACTGATGAAGAGAACATTAAGCACACACGAGGATGAAGCCACGAGCATCAGTAGTCCATTTGCTCTTTCTAACAAGGCTTTTCTGTATAAAGAGAGGGCATCCATTTCAGAAAAGATGACCAAAAGACCATTATCAGACATAAAACAATATTTACAGCCAATGAATGAGACTAATCTCCCATGAAGGACAATGAATGGATAAAATGGGAGAATGAATCAACACCATCGGTAACTGAGAAAAGGCCTGAAGATTAGACCATCGGTGAATTGTTGGACATCTAAGCAGCCTGGAACATCTTGCTCTAGAATGTGAATTGATACCACACCATCAGATAGAGTTTCTAAGGTAATAATGGGGTCCAGTCTATTGAAGACTTACTACAATAATGCTTTGGGCAATAGAAGATAGGTAATCTGAAAGAGGCAGCCATGAGATTGTCAATGCCAAAATGTGTCAGCCTCAAGTGGTTAACATATCTAATGTAGAAGGTACTTCTCTCATCTGAAAGATTGTCCTATGAATGACAGGCCATTGTATTGACTAGAAAACCTGGGGTTAATTCATTCCAAAGATGCCCACAAAAAAGAAATTACAAGGTCTGGTCATCCTAACAACTGGAAACTCAGTCTATAGAAGATTAAATGCCTCAAGCCCTGACTTCCAGCTATTAGGAAGGCCATCAGGCTTCATTACACATGTGGCTATTGATGAACAATAGAGACATGTGAGATCCCCTTTTCAGTTGGAACATACAAAATTCAATCCTTACTAAAAGTAATCTTTTAATAATCTGCTTAGCTTTCTACCTACACTGAGCAGATACTGAAGAAAATTCTACTGAATTCGTGAAAAAAATAGTCCAGAAAAACTGAACCAATTTCTCCTGGTTAACACAGGAACTTGGTGATTGTTTGTTTTTAAATTACAAATAAATACTGTATGTACAATTTGCCTGTCCAAACGCTAACAAGATGAACACAAGCATTCAGAACTAGTGTCTTGTAAAGATGGGAACACTGTGACTGCCAGCCTAGGAAGAGAAGAAAAGGGAGGATATTCATATGTGTGAGTTGAGGAGGGAGTTCACAGAAAGTGTGTGTGTGTACATTTCGACTTATCAGCAGACCAGTGCAGATTTTGTCTGCTGGACCTGAAAGAGTGGGGTGGACTACAGTCTAATGCTGTACACAACCTTCCTTCAGGTTCAGTGGACTTTTATACACAAAGGTAACAAAGAAAGCAGTGATCCAAGGAAGGTTCTTAGAGTTCAGAAAAACACGAAAATAAAGGTCAGTAAGCACATACTAAATATTAACAGAGCAGCCCTTTCCTAGAACTTTCTCATGATAGACCAATTTAAACACGATTACCTGGTATGTAATATCGATTATATCTGAGAAGACATGGGAACAAGGCAGAGGACCATATCCAGATTCAAGGTACACTGACTAGATCAGGTTCTACAGTTAAGTTCTGACATCCAACAAGAATAAACAAGTCTTATAAGTTGAATGCAAATGTTTGTCACAGGAGGCGTGAAATCAAGTCTAAGAACAATCCAGGGAACAAAATACACTTGAGATAAAAGGCCCTCTGCCTTTCTCCCTGGAGCCTCTCTTACAGTTTCCCAGCACCATTCACCATGCATCATTCTTTTGACCATGTTCCAACAGTGCATATTTGTATAGTAATTGGGTTGATTTCACATTAGTCTTCAGTGGCAGACGTAAGGCACAATAGGGCAGGACTATTAGTCTTTTCCATTCATTTCCTAACAGTCACTTTGGGGGGAAGGCACGGGAAATATGCATGTACCAGAAAGAAATTATGAAGGCAATAAAGTCAAGTATCTGGCTATTCTATTGCCCCAGTACCTTTTATCTTTCTATAGAGTGTTTCATTCCTTGGGTTCTGTAAGGGGATTGAATGCAATAGAGGGCACACTTTGGGCTTCACATAGGGGTGGCCCATGCTCCTAGCACATCATGCACTCAACCAAAGGCTCTCTAGAATGTAATGATGGTGACAAGCAAGGAGACAGTGACTGAAAATCCAGCACATCTGTGCCTCACTTGCCCTAGCTGAGTACCACACATTGTTCTGCTGGTCCTGTGCTTGCCAAGAGGCACACTCAACCCATGCAGCAGGCTGAAGGTTGTAGCACTCATGGATCCTCAAAATGATCGAGGCAGGTGAGAAATGGTATGGCATGGTCAGAGGTCATGCTTAGGAAATGTTATGTAGAGGTAGCCTAAATGGAAAATGATTTATTCTCTACGTTTTTTGTTTGTTTGTTTGTTCTTTGGTTTGTTTGTTTTGCTGTTAAGGCAAAATTGCACTTAATTTGAGGGAGAAGCTAAAACAGGAAAGAAGTACAGACAAGATAGACAGGATGAGAAAGTGCTGTGACAGCTCTTCACAGCGGAAATATCAGGTTGTTTTTTTTTTTCCACCTCTGGCCACTGCCAGCTGTGCCAAATGTAGCCCGACACTAAGACACACAGGCAACTGTGAGAAAAATTGTAACAATGTTCTTTCTACATATCACATGACTTCATCATGCACCTTTGCCAATCAAAATCTTCTAGCTAGAGTTTAGCAATATAATGTTTATAAAAATAAAATATGTTAGTCAAGAAACAAATATTCACACTATTCTGTGGGACCTAGGGAAAATTTTTAATAGATTGATACTGCTATCCTAACACTTGATTCATTAACTCCAAATAGTTTGGATTTCTACTTAAATTCTGAAGCCAGGGTGATTTGTTAAAGTCACTAAAGTCAGTTCAAATGATAGATAATTTTCTAAATAGAATCTTTTGTAAAAAATCACAGGGCAGTTCATAGTCAGTTATCTATGTAGCATCCTTTCTTCTTCCATTCTCTTCATCAATTTGATTCCATTTCCTGACCCCAAATCCAAAGTCATTCTTCTCATTCTGATCATGCTCAATTTCCAAATTTGTAACATTCTAATATCTAAAGAAAAAGTTAAAAGATATGCATTATTTTTCCTTTGACAATGTTAATAATAATGTTTCCTACTTATTGATTACTCATTTACTTCATGCTGAGGTCTTTAGTTCATTACCTATAATCATTACAAGAGGGCTCCTGAGACTCTAATTCATAAATTAGCAAACTAAACAGACTATGCTTAGTCATGACAAAACATCTATCAGTTACTAAAACATTAAATGTCCCAATGTAATTAAAATAGATCTTCAGAAAACCCACGGAACCCAATTTTTGTTGACTGACTATTGAGCACAGGGCCTGCCTGGAGTGAAGTTGATATTTCTTCACTGAAGAAAACCGCTTTCCTTCTCCAAGAAGCTGTCAACAGAGAATAACTTCTTGCCTAGGAGTTGGTTCTCATGCTCACTTCCCCTCCTTCATGTTGGGTTTTATCTGGTTTGAGCCTGTGCAGGTTTTGTGCATGCTGCCATACTTGCTATGAGATCATACACACATCTTCCTGCTGTGTCTGGAAAATGATTTCCTTGAAGTCATTCACCTCCTCTCCCTCTTATGACATTTCTACTCTGTCTTTCCCATAGATCCCTAAACTTTGCAGGGCCTGGTATGATATAGATATCCCATTTAAAATGGCTGAGCATTCCAAAGTCTCTTTTTCTCTATACATTGTCCAGTTGTGGGTCTCTGTGTTAATTATCATCCACTCTAAAGAGAAGCTTGTTGACTGTTGACTGAGGCACAGATCTATGGGTATAGCAATATTAGCAGTCATTTTATTGCTATGATTTTTTAGCAGAGTAATAGTAGTAGGTTTCCCCCCAGCATTTTTTGCCTATCTAGACTTGGTTTGTCCTTCATCCATATGTCCTCAGTGTCTAAGAGCTGCCCAAGTACTCAGTGGGTGATATCATTTTATTTCATGTGCAGGCATAGCCTTTTGAAGACGGGTCCCAGTCCCAGCTCTCCTTCTTTCTATTGTAGGTCTGAATATTAGGAAATACAGTGATATCACTGTTGCTGGGAAGGACCTGCTTACAAACAAACATTAGAAAGATCTCATAACTGAGTCCTAGAACAATTTACTACAATGCACCCACAGGGCTGAGCCAGGGCTGTGTTTACATCCTCACCCTATCTAAGGGACAGGAAGATGGAGAAGTATCGAAAGATAGGAATACAACACACTTGCTTAGCTTTTATCCAGTATTACCCATCAAGTGTTTTCTTTATCTCTCCAGTTAAAAAAATAAAAAACAGGGCACCTTTCCCAAAAAAAAAGAAACATCAGGAATGGGGAAAAAGTGTTCCAAACTAATGTTACATAGCATCCATCAGTAACTTCAACTTGGGCATTATCATATACTGGGTAGTAATGAAGTATTGCGTTAGCTCTATTCACGAATACTGATAAGAGAGTTTAGGAGAAGTTCACCATACCACACTGGATAACAAGAGAATGACTGTGAGAAAACAGGCAAAGTGTTTCTGAGTTTGCATGTAAGAAGACGCTCACACAAACAAAACTTAGAGTCAAATTTGGTTTTGTATGTGGGATGTAAAGAAAGTCAAATTACGCAAGTCTTATTTTCTTCTCCCTTGGAGAGTTGTAAGAGATCCCTGAAAAGATGGTTAAAACCACTGAGTGACTCTTGGGCAACATTTGTCAAAAGCAGTTTGCATGATGCTGAAAGCCAATAAGGAACACCAATTAAGATGCAAAATCAAGGAACTGTATGAACAGAAAAGTCTGAGATCCCAGGTTACTTTTACAGTGGTATTTAGAACATAGCATTAGAATGAGATACATTTAAAAGAAAACAAGCAATTGTTCCTGGATTTAAAAGCAGTATTTCAGAAAGGTTGTTAGTTTCACTGGCTGCTTCAGAACTTGAAAATTTAATGAAGAATTCATCTAAAGTGATCATATAATAATTGCTGTGACTGTTAACAGATAGTGACTCTTTGAGGTAATGAAATACAAGGATTTCAATTAACACTTTGGATCATTTTTAAAAGTTAGAAATCCATCATTTTAATTGTGGATTTTTATACATATATGCCATTATATTTTATTTTATCCATCCCCCTGCACATCTTCCCTCTTCATCTCCCAAGTCTGACTTGCTGATCCCCTCTTCATCCTCAGTAGTCCTCTTTTCTGCTTTCACATGTCGTGATTTCTAGTACTTTCTCTTACTTCATCTTTTACATTCTTTTCTTGACCATTATGGTTCCTTTCTACTTTCGTTGTCTAAGCACAGGCACATACACACACACACACACACACACACACACACACACACACACACACACAAACACACAGGTGTACACACATTTGTGCACACACACAATTGTCTTCTACAAAGTGTGTAGCCAGATAGAAAAAAAAATAGAGAGATGCAACAGTATGAGTCAGAGATTCTGGCGATAATTTTCCCATCAACCGCCTGTGTAGCCCTGGCAGACACCATATCTTGATTATACCATTATAAAGTTACCATCATAAGGAGCTGAAATGGAAAGGGCTCTGACTGGGAACTATGCACGTGTTCTCATCTCAGGGACGATGCAGCAGATACTTCAGGGGAAGCAGTTTTCCAAGGAACATGCAGTGAGTTGATGGCACAGTGAGGATTGGAATCCAGATGTTCCCATTCCTCGTTTAGTTTCTTCCTTTAAGTAATCTCTGTAGTCCCTTTAAGCTAAATTCTCTGATTATAATGAGTACTTCTTCAGCACTTTTCATCCCTAAAATATGATTAGAGCATATGTTCCTACTCTTCCCATCACTCTGTATTTCAGAAGCAGAAGCAAGATCTCTGAGGGTGGCCATCATTCACTGTGCACTGAGAAGTGTGCTCAACCATTGGGAGAAGAAAAGACACACCATGACTAATGTTCAGCTTTACATCTGCCTCTAAGGGGGTATTATCCTCACAAGGAAAGAGGGTACTAACCTTGAACTGAACTCTGCACAGTATTCCCAGCCTTCTACCAATATGCACCTCAAGATAGACCCCCCCAAAATTATCTGGCTTTCTCTGTGAGATTCATGCAAGGTTGCCTTTTAAGGACAAACTTCAAGGCAGTCATTTTTATAAATGTTTGGAATCCCATAATATGATCTAGTGTCTAAAAGATAAATATTAGTGAATGCATAAGAAAGCCTTCAGCATAATTGTAGAAAGTCCTCTCAATCTGTGTTACATGTATTTTACAGCCAATTTTCAAAGTTTAGACATTGCCAATTTGAGTTTGTGTGTACTGTAAAGAATTGCTAGCATTGTTCTGTTCCTATATAGCAACTAGACACTGTCTCTTCTCTTTTACCCCCAGGAGGATCTATGATAAGGAGCCACTCTCTGTCCTGGAGAAAAGCAGAGTTAGATGCCTCTGTTGCATAATTAATTGCTTATAAATTTCAATCAAACATCTCTTTTTTTTGTAAAATAA
Organism: Peromyscus melanophrys; assembly: GCA_902168415.1. Taxonomy (NCBI): domain Eukaryota; kingdom Metazoa; phylum Chordata; class Mammalia; order Rodentia; family Cricetidae; genus Peromyscus; species Peromyscus melanophrys. Next base: position 27,243 of record CABHPR010121973.1, on the reverse strand, counting down.
TGATTACAAACCAGGAAGTTAATTTTCTACTGTCTTTTAAGTGTGCCATAAAAGTCACAGGAGTATCAGCATGAGCTATTACAAAGTCCCCCTTTATTTTGCTTTGTGCTGTATGAGAAGCCTCAGAGGCTCACAATGGTCAGCAACTCCTCACCTGTGCAAGATCGACTGCCTCTTCTAATCCTGAGCACAGGCTCCAGATTATCCACTGGCGTGTAACTTCTCATGACAGGAGGCTGAATTATCCAGTGCTTCTCTGCCTCCCCTGTGGGGTCAGGGTTCCCCTTTCCCCCTTTCAGTTCAGTTCTCCTTGTTATCTGTGTAACACTTAGCAAAAGATAACAGACTAAACCAAGTGTAGAGATAATGAAATATAAATTAGTAGGTTTTCTAGCCTTTATCCAAAGCCCTGTCAGAGTGTATTATCTGATAGATGGAGTTCAGAGCAAGTCAGTTAAATTTCCCCTTATCAGAAACTGAGTGTGAAGTGTGGTAATGTTGCTAAGTGCAGAACAAAAATCTTTCTCTTTTGCATCCCACGACTGCTCCAGGCAACATTCTTGGAAACCTCTGACTAGGAAGGAATAGAAGACCCTGAGATATATACAGTGTGACAAGCCAGGAGGCTATGCTTCTCGAGTACCCATTCTATGAACGGCAGTCGCCTGTGGCAGTGACATTACCACACTTTGCTCAACTTCAGAAAGGGAAATTTAACTGACGACTGCTATGAACTGAAGCCACAGCCTAAACCAGATAATACACCCTGACAATACTGTCAGGAAAAAAAGGATGTGTTCCCATTGATTTCATTGCGTTAGAGACATGTTACCCTGAGCAGTGTGTGTTCGAGGGTATATTGTGCACACTGTGGGAATATCAAAGAGAATGCACACTGATTTAGGCAGAAGCAGGCCTCCAAGAGAGAAGAAGTAGCCAGCCTGAAATATGCTACATTTGGCAGAGTAGTGAAAGCAATAATATTGGTGGTGATTTTAACTTGATTTTCCAGTAGGATATATGTTGGGTTTATTTGAGACAGAAAGTCAAATGTATATCATCTTTGGTATAGGAAGTTATTCTGCACATTAGCAAAGGAGAAATATAAACACCAACCCAGCCGTAAAGTCTTTGATCTACAATGCTGTCTTGCCTATAATATATGCTAGTGTGATGGTAGCAAGAGTCTGTGGGAGTTACCACTCAATATCTGATTTGCCTGAAGGCCCACTCCACGAGATGGAATCCATACCTCATAATGCTTGGGTGACCAAGAACCTGAGACGAAATAGTCCAGGAACCTAGGGGAAAACAAATACTAGTACTCTTAAAAATAGGTAAACAAACAAGCAACCCACCCACAACCATATCAATAAAAGGATATCCTGCTATACTCATAGATCAGTGCCATGCTTAGCAATCATCAGAGAAGCTTACTTCTGTAGTAGGTGGGAACAAATATAGACTCACTGTTGTTGGTTTTTTTTTTTCTTTTTACTCTTACTCTTTGGGGAGCCTGCCACCCTGCTCCCAAATAATCACACAGAGACTTAATATTTCTTATAAATGCCCAGCCTTAGCTTGGCTTTTCTCTAGCCAGCTTTTCTTAGCTTAAATTATTCCATTTACCTTTTGCCTCTGGGCTTTTATCTTTCTCTATTCTATATAACTTTTTTTACTTCTTACTCCAAGGCTTGCTGCATAGCTGGGTGGCTGGCCCCTGATGTCCTCCTCTCCTCCTTTTCTCACTCCTCGATCCTCTCTTTCCAGATTTCTCTCCTCCTATTTTTTCTCTTTGCCTGCCAATCTCTCCTATCATTTCTCCTCACTAGCTATTGATCATTCAGCTCTTTATTAGAATAATCAGGTGTTTTAGACAGGCAAAGCAACCCAGCTTTACAGGGTTAAACAAATGCAATATAAAAGAATGCAACAAATCTTTGCATTTTTTTTGAGACAGGGTTTCTCTGTGTAGCTTTGGAGCCTTTCCTGGAACTCACTCTGTAGCCCAGGCTGGCCTCAAACTCACAGAGATCCACCTGCCTCTGCCTCCCAAGTGCTGGGATTAAAGGCATGTGCCACCATCGCCCGGCACATCTTTGCATATTAAACAAATATTCCATAGCATAAAAGAATTTGACTCATCTTTTTTTTTGGAAAGACCTCAAAGCCCAAACTTGGGGACACTCTTCCTCCTCCAACAAAGTCACACCTCCTTATCCTTGTAATCCTATCAGTATTCCACTCCCTGCTGACTGAGCATTCAAACCTATGAGCCTATGGGGGCCACCCTTATTCAAATCACCACAAAGTAGAAGAGCCAGAGGAGATGGAGGAAAGCAAGACTCTCTCTATCTACCAGATTCATGCATACATGAACTCAGAGACAGAGACGGGTCTACACCAGATGGGGTCCTAGAACTGAAAGAAGTGAACACATGCCCTCAGAACCTACCTCCCATTGGTAACTACTTACAAATAAAAATTCAGCTTCCTCCAAGAGATTCTCATTGGAGAAACAAAGTCCTCTTTTTTTTAATTTAATTTTTTTTTCATTTTACATACCATCCCCAGTTCCACCTCCCTCCCCTTCTCTCTTCTCTCTCCCCTTCTCTCATCTCCCTCCCCTTCCCCCAACCCACTCCCCCACACACACTCCTCAGAGGGGGTAAGACCTCCCTTGGGTAGTCAATAAAGTCTGGCATATTGAGTTGAGTCAGGGCCTAGCCCACCCCACCCCCTGCATCAAGACTGAGCAAGGTGTCCCACCATAGGGGATGGGCTCCAAAAAGCCAGTTCTTGCACCTGGTATAAGTTCTGGTCTCACTGCCAGGGGCCCCACAAACAGATCAAGCCTTGAAACTGCCACCCACATTCAGAGGGCCTAGTTCAGCTCCATGCAGGTTCCCCAGCTGTAAGTTCAGAGTCCTTGAGCTTCCACTAGCTTGAGTTAGCTGTCTCTGTGGTTTTCCCCATCATGAAATACTCTTAAGGGTAGGCTGCATTCCCAACAGCAGATAGCCAACAAAAAAAGAACAAACTCATGCCATCTTTGGAGGTTCCTTGTCTCATAATGTTGTGCCAGGGCTCTTTTTTAAATTTATATTTGTTTACATTTTCTTCTCTCTTTTCAATTTCCAGGTCCTTTGTGTATATATTATGGCTTCCCGCTTAGTGTTTTTATGGTATTCCTGAGCATACAAACAAATGTGTCTCTGATTCTTGTGCCTTCTCTTGGGCTCTTTTCCTTCTGTTCGTTTTGTCCAATTCTGGTGTGTCAGTTTTTGTTTTATCTTACTGTATTTTATTTTATTATTATCCCAATGAAGCCTGTTTGTTTTCTAATGGGAAAGAGAAAAGGAGTAGATTCAGATGGGACAGGAAGGGCAAAGGAATTGGGAGGGCTAAGAGGAGAGTACAACATAGTCAGGATATACTGTGTGAAAAACTATGTTTTCTTTTGCTTTTTTGTTTGTTTTGTTTTGTTTTTTTTATTTTTTTTATTTGGTTTTTTTGAGACAGTTTCTCTATGTAGCCCTGACTGTTCTAGAACCCACTCTGTAGACCAGGCTGGCTCAAAGGTCCGCCTGCCTCTGCCTGCTGAGTGCTGGGATTAAAGGCGTGCACCACCACTGCTTGGTACTTCTCATACTTGGCCTGTATGGGGATTGAACCTACAACATTGGCATTATTAGCACCATACTCTAACCATCCCACCTAACCGGTCAGCTTCTATTGTCAATAAAAGAGGAAAAATAGGTATTGTAACCACTCCAGGATTGACTAAATTAAGTTCTTCATTTACTTTAGAGATATTAATGATTTTAGATATGTATTTTCTTAATAAACTGGGAGTGATTAAAATAAGGGGGGGATGAGGGAACCAAGACAAGGAGAATATACTGCTAAGAAGTTTATGCCTCTAAGAAATGTTTTCAAAAAGATAATTTTTTAGAAAGTGCTTTTTTATTGTTTTCACTACGATAAATCATCAGCACTTTTTATACATAATCACTCAAATAAATCAATATTCATGTTTTATGCATTTGGCAAAAGCCAAAAACATTAACATCATAAAAGCAAAAAAAATTTAAAAAGTATTACATAATTTATATCTTGACAAACCATACAGACTTTTTAAAATGTGACTTAAATATCACTTGTATACACCCTTGTATAGCTAGGAAGAGGAGAGAAAGAAATGAAATGGAATGCTTTAATGTCTCACCAGCTCAAAAACAATAAATTCAAAAGCATGCCAAGATGCAAGCTAAGGAATTCAGTGTGCTGATGCTTTCCTTCACAAAACACAAGTGCTAAACAAACACTCATTCAGTCTTGCTAGACATTCCTGTCTCATATCATTCATTCCAAAGTTTTCCATACACTAGTGTGAATGATCAATTATCTCTCTGTCACTCTGATCCTAATACTTCCCACTTTTGAATTTTTTCCTTTATTTGAATAGTCTGAATTCTGGGCTTCTGTAGCCCACCTTTTTTTTCTTTACGCTGCTACCCATATGAGTGCCCATCAGCATTCCAGTTACCCTCGCCTTCACCCTCATCCTAAATTGTATCTAGTACTATCTATCCACAGACTCTTGTACATGAGTAATCAATATGCAAAGTTGACACATGTTTGTTATCATTAGTTCATCTAAGTAATTTTTTTTGTCAAATACAGCCCAACTTCTTCTTCCACTTTTAAAGAATGCCATGAATATGAAATGGCCATAATCTGCTTCATGGAAGGCCAAATGGTCCTCTGAACAAGGACACTGGAAAGAATGGGATAGCAGTTTCTCCGTGAGCTCTTGGCCATTTTTTTTCTACCACTTGTGCTGCTTTAAGAAAAAAAAATAGTCTTCCACATTTATCTCTTTGTTCAATATTGAAGATCTTACATTGCTCTTTTTCATATTAGTGTCTGCTTTTTCTTCTATGCTCTTTGATTTCTATATTTTTGAGTGTGTTGTATCTGCAGTTAACACTGCATAGCTAGATCTTTCTTAAATTCACTGTGTGTTCTCTTTTAAACATTTTGATTACTTCCATAGTAGAGCTTCTTTTGATGCCTTTTCTTCTGGGCTTTATGTCTCTCCCACGCTACCCCCAGACTTTTAACAAATAATTTTTCTACATGGCTTGAAATTTTCAGTTCTATACACATGAGAATGTTTGCCATTAAATTTTGAGCCAACACCCTAAAATGTTAAGAGCATGTCGGTCACACTCTATAACCTCCTTCTTGCTCTCTAGTCTGCCAGTCTCTGTCACCATTTTTAGTCCATACACCCTACAAATGAAGGTGATGAATTTTGTTTTCACTTCTTGTTTTGGGTTTTGGGATTGTGCCAAAGCAGAGGAGAAAGTCTTTGTGCAAATACTGTGGCAGTGGTTTGGCTATTTCAGGAGTGGACTACCAAAGAGGTGAATTGAACCCCTGCTTTCTTCCTGCCTCAAAGGAGCTCCCTTGTCCTCCAGTCATGGAACACACTACAATGTGGCACACCAAGTGTGATCACTATGTTCCTGTATTGCCCAGTCTACACGACTCTGTGAAATGCGTTTGTTTACAAATTTTCTTATCTGTTGTTTTCTTTGTACAGAAAATAGTCTAGGATGAAAATAAGCCAGCACAGCAGAGAAATGGCTAGTTTGGTAATTTCAACCATCTTGACCACTGAATCACAGCCTGGCACAGTTGATTCCATGGTTTCTATCTAGTCAAAAACAAAAACTTCTCCAACTTCAAAGGATTTCTCAGTCGTAGCTTATGTAAGAGCCTGAAGGACATAGCGTAGGCATATCTTCCCTAAATGCTAGACTGCAAACACCAAGGCTTTGGTTCATCTCTCCAATTAAAATAAAACATTTTAAAATGAGAGACTTATAAAGAAACATTGGAAAGAAAAACATTAGTTGTTTTCAAAATTAAATACAGGACTCATGGTGCCAGAAACCAATAAGATATGGGATTTCACTTGTGGTTATCTGGTTCCTGTTCCATGAAGGCATATACATGGTGTTAGAACCAGGGACATGTGTGGATTTCAGGTCCTAGCAAGGTAACTATGAGAAAGCAACTACTCTAGTGTCCTCCAAGCAGGTCTGTATTCAACTAATTTCACAGTTCAAGCATAATGTAGTGCTCAAGCCAAGGGTCAGAGATTCAGTTCTTGTTTTGCCTCTCACCACTACCCTGGCTTTCTACATGTGGGATCGAATAGGTCACAAAAGGAGGAATGAGTGAATGTGGTATCAAGCCCTTCACTGGACCACAACCAAGGATAAGCTCAAGACAAAAAATCAACAAAAGTCCTCTATCTGTGAAACCATCCATTTGTTGCTAATCAGCCTGTGTGATCAACTTACAAAGATGTCAGAGATGTAGTAAGTCACATAATTTCCACATAGGAATTAATAATTGCAATAGGTATGCCCTGTTGACAAGCAATTTTTCTTCCTTAGTCTTAAGAGAACAGTGATAGAAGAAAACCCCTCAATTGTTCCATCTGTTATGTTCATGCAACTGTGGTTTTTTTCTTTTCCTTTTCTTTTCCACAGATCAACAAGATAAACCTAACTGCCTAGCTACCAAAAAAAAAAAAAAAAAAAAGGATGAAAGGCACTCCTTTGTGAACTGAAGTTTCCGTTGAGATGCCTTATACTGGCTGGTGTTCTGAAATTAGCATGAAACAGCACCAGAGGAAACAGAGGGATTCTTCCCTGTTGTACAAAGGACCCTGTGAACTTTCCAAATGCCTGAGATCTCATTACCGACAACATTTTTTTTTGCCCTCCGAGTTTTCACATAGTGACCTATGGCTTCCACGGGAGCCAAGATGCAGATTTTCTCTCTAGTGAACTTGCATGAACAGAGTGAAGAGTGTAGTCTTTAAGGAAGCAAGCTGTGCACCACCGACATAATTAGGAGAGCTGCTTGTGAGGAAAACAGTGGACATCTAATGAGCGAGCAAGGATAAGGTAGAAAATGCGAGCCTGGTTATGTCGCAGAAAGCACTGTTTGAGTTTTACTTTAGGTAGGCTCAAAACAAAAATATTAAGCCTGCTGAAACCCTTCCAGAGTTTGGGGATTAAAAGCTCTAAGGAAGCTTATGCCACTGTGGAAAGGGAAGAGAGAAGAGCATCTGCCGTCAGTAGCTGTTTCTGATTATTACTCTTTTGACCCACATTCACTTCAGAGAGCAGCATCGATGTCAGCAGGAAAGAGTCTCAGAAAATATTTTTAATGATTTCAGTAGAGAACATAGGATTTTAGGCAGGCCATACCATATATCTTCACCACAGTTCAAGAAAGAGTTTTGAAACAAGGATCTAATTTCAAAGGAGGAGCCATCATAAGAACCAGGACTCTGAAGTCAGTACATGGCAAAGCTTCCCTAATCATGCAGGAATCCCATAGCAACTGTGAGAATCTGGGTATATTACAAAATGTTTTTGACTTTCCAGTTCTTTATCTATATAGAGGTAATAGTAGTAATTCCTGTTCCAAGTAAGTGTTATATGAAAACTAGATACAGTAACACATGCAAAACACTTCAGCATTGGCTCATAACTATAAATGCTGGCTATTTTTATTATTATAAGAGTCTAAAAGCCTAAAGTAGACAGTGAGAGAAATATGTAAGAGAAATATATAGATTCATTGGATATTCATGGAACAGAGATTTGGATTCAAGAATATTTCCTAGACTTGGTCATGGAAGATAAGTTACGTAAAATCTTAAGGCAAACATATAGTACTGAGGATTGAATGGGCAAGATGATGAAGGACTTACATTACAGAATCTGGGGTCTCCATGTTGTTCTAGGACAGAACAGCCAAGTGCCTGCTCTCAGAAGGCAAATGGCCACTGAAGAAGGAAAGGAAAAAAAACTGCTGTCAGAATATGTGTATCCTCCGGTGATTTTAATAATATGAAAACAGAGGATACAATAAAATGAAAGCAATTTCATTTAGTGGCAAGAAAGAGTAACAAAAACTACTCCAGAAAAATAGATGTGCAGAAGCTTGGGATGGAGAAGCCTAAGTGAGAAGCCTTGCTAGGCCTGGATAGAAACGGGTTTCCTGGTGATGAATAGGAAGATTCAGTTTCGCTCTTAGAAGGTGTAGAGTTGACATCTAGTATGTTGGTACAAGCCTTTATTCTCAGCATTTGAGAGGCTGAGATAGGAGGATTGCCTTGATTTTTAGACTAGCACAGGCTACATGGTGAAACTGTGTCCCCAACAAATGAATAAGTAGACAAAAATAAGTGACTAGAGAAAGTCCCTAAAGAGGCTGAAGAAAGGTGTGTGTAATATCTGAAGACACCAGGGAAAGGAAGCATTGAGAGAAAGTTCTCCAGCTCACTTTCCACAGGGGCTAGCTGGGAGCCCTCATATTTTGTTATCTCTGGGAGTACTTGTGCCTCCTTAAACTTGGATGCCCATGTCTTCATGCTTTTAGCCGTCTACTGACTGTACTCAAAAATGCCCTTTATATTATTTTCTTTATCTGAGCCTTAATCCTGTGTGAGATGCAAAGGATGGCAAATTAAACCCCCTAGTATAATCCCAAGCATTGTCTTTATACCAGGGAGGTTCTATGTCTCTTGCATGCGTTAACTCACCTAACCTTAAAAATTCATTTATGGTAAATTCTTTTACAATGATAGGTGTAAAAAGCAAGACAGAGAAATTACATAGCTTGTTAAGATATGAAGATGATACCAAACCATGAGGGCATCTAGTTCCAGAATTCATTCTTAATCACTACAAGTACTCTGTCTCTCATAGAAATTTAAAAAGTTTGTCAATTAGCAATTCTACCTGGGATATTTGTACTGACAATGCACACACATGAATGTGTATTCATTCTGGGTATATGTGTATGTGTATGAATTATGTATTTATGCCAAGTTAATTGTGAACTCTTTAGAGACAGAAAATTCAGCAGGTATTTGCTGAGTTTTAACATACACCTTGCAATAGCTTTGCTTCATGTGAAAATTTAATTAAAGTATGTGCCAGAAAATTTGCTCTTTTCCCTTGAGGGAGTAAAGGACATCCCTCTCCCAGAATGGAGGCTTCCTGGTCTTCTGGCTTCCACAGGGGCTCCATGTTAAACATCTGGAGCTAACTATTCAAAATCCATATCCATCTATGGCAGTTCTAGTTCCAGATTGTGAGGAAGCTCTACACTGGTTTCCATGGTAGTTCTGCCAGCCTACACTCTCCCCAAGTTCACGTGACCTCAACACCACCTTCTATCTGGGGTGAGATGGAATTTCAAAGTGTGTAACTTGGGCCATCTGTCTTGCATCTTTCAATGTAATTTCCTTGTTGTGTATATTTAGTATATTAACTATAATTATAGTGTGGAACAGTCCTTTTCCTGCCCCAGATGTATAGGTCTCTGTCTCTGCCTCTGCCTCTCTCTCTCTCCCTCCTTCCCTCCCTCTCTCTTTCTCTGTCCTCATTTTGGACATTTTTCTTCTATGAGTTTATTGAAAATATTGTCTATGCCCCTGACAAGATATTCTTTTCATATGTCTATGACAAATACTTTCCTTACCATCATAATGGTAACAAATCTTGTATGTTTCATTTATACAGTTAAAAATGTCTTGTCACCAGGCAGAGCCAGGAGGATCTCTGTGAGTTCGAGGCCAGCCTGGTCTACAGAGCGAGATCCAGGACAGGCACCAAAACAACACAGAGAAACCCTGTCTGGAAAAAAAAAGATGTATTGTCTTTAAGTGAATGCTCAAATATCTCTACCTTATAACGTCTTTCCTCCATATGACCCATTCCATTGATGAGGCTTTCCATGGAGAGTCTTACTCATTTTTGTATTTTTTTTTTAAATTTTCAGTAGCCTTTCAATTTGTTTTTTCTTCAGTTCTGTTTTCATGTCATGAGATGACTTCTTGATTATACTTAGCTGTTTTTGATGCGCTCTTCATTCATGTCTCTTTGAATTTGTTCATTGATTTATTCATGTAATCTTGGAGAAGTTTAACTCATTCATAATTATTCTTAAAACTCTCCAGAATTTCTTCAAAGTCACTGTCCTTGGCATAATTGCCCAGAGTACTGAAAAAAAAAATCAATACGTTCCAGAAGCAGGAGACTTGGGTTCACTTAGGATCTGCATCCAGTGTGGAGGTATGCATAGGAAACAGGATGCTAAGGGACATTTTACCTTTTGCCTGTCAGGATCTGGTCCTAGCAGGGTGGGGTATGTGTGCCCAGAAGCAGAAGGTTCTGGGGAGGCAGAAAGATCTTTTATTTGTTTGTATTTGAATGTTGACTGGGTGATGGGTGCCAGAGTCCTGGGATCCCATGTCTGTCTGCACCATGTGTTGGAAGTGAGGAGGAGCAAAAGCAGGCATAGGGTCTTGGGACCCCTTACCCCTCTTGGCTTGAGTATTGACATGGGCTATAGCTAGCATTTTTTAGGAGATTTCAGGACCAGCCAGGTGGAACAGTCAGTAAAAGCACCTGCTGTGCAAACCTGGCAACGTCATTTCATGCCCTGGAACCTGTAGTGGAAGGAGGTCAGTCATGTTAGAAGAGTTGTTCTCTGGCCTGTGGACACATGTCACAGCACATGAGGGCCCACAAGCACATGCATACACCATACAGAGAATAATAATTAAATTAAATAATTAAAAATAAAAACTTTTAACATGTAAATATTTTAAAAAATAAAGTTCTGTATGAACCCACTGATATTTTGTTTGCACAGTTACTTTCCTGATTATTTTTTATTGTCAATTTGACACAACCTAGAGTCACCTGGGAGGGGCTTTGAGCCTCCTATGAATATTTAGATTGGCCTGTAGGCATGTCTTTGAGAGATTGCCTTAATTGATAATTGATGTGGGAAGCCCGGCCCCCTGTAGGTACTATCATCCCTAGGCCGGTTGGTCAGGGTTATATAACAAAACTAATCATGATCCTGTGAACCAGCCAGAATGTAAACCAGTAAGTAGTGCCCCTCCATAGTTTTTGCTTCCAAGTTTGTGCACTGTGGGATGTTCTGTATGGCAAATGTGTTGCTAATAAAACACTGATTGGCCAGTGGCTAGGCAGGAAGTATAGGCGGGACTAACAGAGAGAATAAAAAGAACAGGAAGGCGGAGGGAGTCACTGCCAGCCATCGCCAGGACAAGCTGCATGTAAAGATGCCGGTAAGCCACGAGCCATGTGGCAAGGTATAGATTTATAGAAATGGATTAATTTAAGATGTAAGAACTAGATAGCTAGAAGCCTGAGCCATTAGCCAAACAGTTTAAACAATATAAGTCTCTGTGTTTACTTGGTTGGGTCTGAGCGGCTGTGGGACTGGCGGGTGGCAGAGATTTGTCCTAACTGTGGGCCAGGCAGGAAAACTGTAGCTACAGAACTGGCTGAATTACTCTGAAAAATATACTAAAAAGTCACTGAATTGTATGACTTCAGTGAGTGAATACTATATTGCATCCATGACATCTAAGTAAAACTGTAAAATGTTACATATTGATCTGACACTTGGGAGGCTGAGGCAGGATGATCAGATGTTCCCAAACAGCTTATACTACATGGCAAGACACTGCTTAAAAGGAATTTAAAAAAATTAAAATATATCATGGACATGAGAGTTCTAAAACACTGAGGGTAATGATGGTTGTGATAAGTTTTCTTTTACAGAGAGGAATAGAAAAGAATTGATAGAAAAAGAACAACCATGTATGGGAAACCTGTCATTCCCTTTGCTTGCCTAAACATTATTTTAACTGGAAAGGATGGATGAAGATAAACTAATGATCAAAGCAACATGTAGCCTACAAAGTAAAAAAAATAAGGACTATGAAGTTTAGAAATCTATGAGAAAATACAACTTTAGGACTGTTCTGTCCAACAACATTAAATAATATATAGAGATCAAGTACCAGGGGATTGAAGAAAATATATTGGCTTTGGCAGCTGGACTCTAATTGGTGAAGTTCAACTCAAGAAACTAAAAAAAAATAATAATAATAAAATAAAGATAAAAGCAAAAAATAATTAAAGAGAAAGTATAGAGTTGTAAATTAAGGAGCGAGGGCTTAGGGGAAAACAGATTTATTACAAAGTTAGAGATCCAAATTTCAATCCAAGGGGATAAAGGAAAAGAATATAACAAGAGATCCAGAGAAGTAATAAGTTCTTTAACCATCTAAAAAGTAGAAATTTATGGTGCTACATAGCAATAGCAAAGACAGCTAGTATAACAGGACAATATAAATTTTCAAAGCAGACTGAAGGGAGTATTCAAAAACTATAACTGCCATGTAAAACATGTAAAAAAAATTGAGTTGCCTCTAAAATTATCATAGGCTAAAGTTATCCTTTCAGAATATTTAACTAAATCCTGCAAAGAAACTGCATGATTTTGAGCCTCAATAAACTTATTCTTAAAATTAAGAAGGAAAGTTCAATACAGTTATTACAAGTATTTCATAAAATGACACTTATAAACAAGTTAGTCTCTGAAGCTAGCAAGATAACTCCAGGCATAAGAGTACTTGCTGAAATGACGTGAGGCCCTGGGTTCAGATTCCCATATCCATGTTACAAAAAAAAAATGAACAGGTTAGTCAAGATTATGTGGGCCCCTGAAACCCCAACACTATCTGGTAATCAGGCAGACATAGGAGATCTCTGGAGCTTGTTGGCCACCATCCTATTTCCAAATTCATTGAGGAACTCTGCCTCAAAGGAATAAGGTGGAGAGTAGTAGGGAAGGAATTCAGCATCTTCAGGCATGCACATGGTTTATGCATATGCACAGATATGTGCTTGGCAACACCATGTACATATAACAAAGAAACATATACACCCCCACCCTACGTTGTTTCAGGACCATAGGAACCTAGACAGTGGTACTATGTGGTCATTTGTTGAAAGTTAGCAGTATCTGCTTAGATTAATATAACACATGGATACATGACTGGATTGGTACATGATTACTCATCTTAGTTAAAAGATCGTGGTTATTTTTAATTTAAAAACATTTTCATTATGTAAGGAATCTAATGCTTTAAGAAAGAATATTTGAATTTAGGTCATTGGTATGGCGCTTTGTCTTATTTTCAAAAATGAATGGATAGAAACTTAAGTTACTTATTATAGTAGCTTCACCTTTAGTGCATAAAGTAGCAGTCAAGCATAAATAAGTTTATTGAGAAATCTAAACTTGAATGTCTCCACCACTCTGTTGTTTTATAGCCTTAAGGAAGTTATACAAGTTACTTAAAAAGAGAAAGAGAGGGAGTTGTACAGGAGTTTTATCTGATTGAAAGATTTAATGGCAAATAAATTATAGACAAAATTAATAAGTAATAATTTTTCATTCATGATTAGAACACTGAGCAAATAAACAAAAAGTCCCTGGGTGATTTGAATCTTAGGTTAAAAGCAGTATAATGCATAAGCACACTTTTTATTTATTTATATTAGTAAAATCAACTTCAGGAAATAATCAGGCTTGAGTTTAGAAAGATTATAGAAAAAAATATACAAGAACAAAACAAATTTCACAGAAGGGACTCAAAATGATTAATAAGTATAGTCACAAATTTGGAGGAATAATGAAGAAAGAATAAAAGTTGAAATAATGTGAACTATTAAGACACAAATGGTTGATGTGTAACTTTATCAGCAACTCCAGACAAATAAGATTTTTATTTAATAGAGGCAGGAGTTTTTCTGATGCTTCCAGGGAGTTCCAAACATTGCAGGTGTTCACAGTAAAGCAGGATGTGTTTGGGTTTGTTTCATATAAATTTCTTGATTTTGACTGTTACAAACTAATTACCTGGAAAAATTAAAGCTCACCTCGTCATCTTCAGAGAGAGACCTGCACTGTTTTGCCATTGGCTAGCATTAATTCAGGAAGACAAAGGTCAGAATAAAGTAGGTTTTAGTGTAGATAAAATTTACTATTAAGAAAAGACATCTTCTAGAAACCCCAACTAAAGCACTCAGTAGCTGTGTGGCTCCATATGTTAGTCAATTCCTTAGAGACTCGGTTCCTATGTTTTCAAAATAAGGAAGATGTCTTTCCCAGGACATTGCTGTTAAATAGATAGATACAAGTCTCACATTATATTGTGTGTCACTCTTAGTAAGCATTCAAAAAATACTGATTAGATACAATTGTCCTTTTTGCATGCCCTCAGATCTCTAGTAACTCACTAGACTTTAATATATTTGCTTCCACATGGAGAATAAAACAAAAACATAAAGTGTGTTTATATTTCTCAGTAGAAATGTTCCTAAAAGTGTTCTTATGAAATAATTGTTCATAAAAATTATATTTCAATCTGTCATTCTGTTTAAAGTACTTTTCTATCTCAATAAATCTGAACAAGCCTTATATCATAATAGGTAAGAAGACATGGTGTCTGCAAATTAGAATGAAAAAAAAGATACCATAATAAAGTATGAGAACACTAACTCTTCTTTACCTTTTCATGTGCCTTCAAATGTGATATTTTCAAGATCAGAGTCAAGGCCTGCTAGATAAATTCAATGTATCACTGCATAAAGCTCAGTTTTCAATACACCATCTTTCCTTAAAGACTGTGGAATACATTGCCTCCAAAGAACAGGAGTCAAGTACCAAAATATCTTGAACTTGGAGGGAGATCAGTATTGGATAAAGCAATGAGTTGTCAGAAATTTAGAGATCACCAGGAGCGTTGGTTAAACTAACCTTCTATCCGCATATGTGACTTCTTGCAGAAACCCCGCATGCTACCCATTCAATGAGTCAGACGCTGTCTAGAACAAATTTCTTGGCATGGCTTCAGAGAATATACCAAGAAGAAAAAAAAGAGAGAAGCCAGTTTTTGTGTTTATACACCCCAAAAGGTTCTCGGTATGTTTGCTCTTTATAATTCAAATGTGCAATGCAAAACACAGCTGAAAATGAAGGTCACTATTTTGATGCAACTTTGCTTTCTTTTCATACTCCTGATCTCTAACTTGATTGAGTGCCTGCTAAATGCCACCATGCCATTACTTTACTGCTTGTAGCATTTTAAAAATTATTTTAGTGCACCAATTTTGCTTCATTTCCCTTTTCAAGCTAGGCTTGAAAATCAAATCAGAATTAATTAATGATTTAGAGATGTCAGTGTGATCAAATATGGAAAGAGAGGGGAAGTCGATAAAAATCTGACAATATTTATAAATAGGGAGAAGTGGGGGAATAGCGGAGAAATGAGAAAGACAGACAGTTCCACATGCCTCAACACATCCACTCCTGCTCCATATGTTGTACATCACCTCTAGCAATTTCCCACACTGCCGTACAAGATGGTGGGAAGCAAAGGGTTTCCTCAGAGACCACAGATCCTCACTGGTTCTCACCTCTACTTCACCAGCCCACATTTAAAAAACAGAAGCAGTCAACAGCAACCAACAGCTCACTTGGACTGCCTGTTTCTCCTCCAGGCCTGATGTCTAGGCAGATTTTTTCCCCAGCCTATGGAAATGTTTTAGCATTAATTTGATGATGGTTTCTTTTCACACTCTACTACTAAAAAAAGGAATTCACAGAAATTGGTGGGTGTTATCAGCGACATTTTCACGGGTGTTGAGAAATGAACATTACAATGAATTTCAGACTGAGTTCTCTAACTTATTTAGTTCACTGAGTGTTACACATTAGGCATAGTCTAAGTCTGTTAAATAAAAACATTCAAATTCCCAAATCATAAGCCCTAAATTCAAACCTTTATATTGATGCTGTGCCCATGTACTTCAACATCATTTTTTACATACAAACTCTATGTTATCATATACTTGGTGCCTCCTCCTGATGTCCGCACATACATATCCTTATAATACATTATTATACTATTTTAAGTATTAAAATGTGTTTACCAAGCCACATTGGTTTTGTATATTTAAAGATTTATTTATGTATTGTTTTGTGTATATGTTTGTCTGCATGTATGTATGTGCATTACATACTTGCAATTCTCACAGAGGTCAGAAGAGGGTACTGTATCCCTTTGTACTAGAGTTGTGGGAGATTGTGAATTATGTGGGTGCTGGAATCTTTTCTGTAAGAGCAGCAGATGCTCTTAACCACTGAGCAATCTTTCCAGTCCCAGTCTTGTACATTCAGATCAAGTTGTTGGATCTGATATGTGCTTCTTTTAAAAAATCATCTTTGTACCCATTTCTGGAGAAATAAGTCTGACAGAAAGCTTAGCATACCATTTGTGACTAGGTAAGCTATTCTGGAGGACTCAATGGCTATAGTGAGAGCATATTAAAGCTAAAATGAATTGTTGTGGGGAATAGAGCCTTTTTTTAAAAAAATGAAGATCTAGGAATTCCACTCAGGCAGAGTAAGTCTATTGGTTAGTTCACAGTGGCATAAATAACAGAAATTTTATTATCTCATAGCTCTAAAGGTTGAAAGTCTAAGACCAAAATATCAGCACTGTTTAATTCCAGTAGAGAAGGGCTCCCTGTGTCACCAGCCATCTTCTTCTTGCTTCTCACGTGTAAGAAGATGAGAAGGAGGAGAAAGAAGGATTATTGTCATAAAGTCAACAATCCCATCTTGAAGGGCCCACCCTTATGAGCTCACTTCAACTAATTATCAACCAAATGTTCCATCTCCAAAGTCTATCATCCTGAGAGTAAAGGTTCGACGCCAGATATTAGGGGCACAGAACTCAGTTAGCTTACAGCAATAAGCTAGAAGGGTGTTTGGGCAGCTGCATGACATTGTAACTCATCTAAAATTAGATGGAATGTGCGGAAAGCAAGACTTCTTACAAGTCCCTGCTGTTGCTGTTGCTGTTGCTGTTCCTGAGCCTCTCTCACTAGCTCAGTTTTAGCTGGTGAACCTAGGGTTAATAGGGCATGTTACAGTTCATCTTTTTCATGTCACATTCATCTTTTTCAATCCAGGCTCCTTGTAAACTAGAGTTTGTGGAGTTTCTCAGTTTTGTATTTCATATTTAATAAATTCACTTTTCAAATATACAGGTGAGTCAATACCTGAAATAATAAACAGAAAAGAAAAAATGAGAACATTTTATGGATGCCTATGAAACTTCATCTGATTTAAGCCCATTATCCTTTGCATTGACTCAATGTTATGACTCCTTCACACTCTACTTACTAACGTGTTATCTTATCTACAAGAAAATGTCAGGCCTCTTGTTAATTGTCTTTCAAGTTTGAAGTAGTCTGTTTTCTTTGTATGATTCTCTCATTCTAGTAATCCTAACAAGCTATTAAAATGAGGATAGACTGACAGACTCAGCTTGCTTATGTCGTGTCAATGCTGACTCCTTTTACTCATATTCTCCTTTTCTATCTAGATATAGTCACTTGTTTGGTTTCATGACCTAACTTAGTAGAGCTCTCTGGATTAATTGAAATCTCACTGACACCACTTGCTCTCTAAAGTGTTCATAATGTTGCACCCATGAGCTCACCACAGCTAAGACTGCCTGCATAGAACATGAACAGACACTAACACAAGTCAACCTTCCAGCATTGAATGGGAAGGGCTTGCAAGGCCCACTACTAGTTGAGGAGCTACAGCTGTCGAGGGAGGGAGAGTGTTTTCTTCTAGAACAAGCCCTCTATTTGGTTGCTTATGCACCAGTAGTCAGCCCTAGACCAAGCTTGTGTCTTGGAATCTTTTTCACTGGATACTTTCAGTAAAAAAGGTAAAAATGGTGCTATACAATACAAAAAAAGTCTTCAAACTAATTATCAGAAACTGTTTCCTATAATGAGTTATTTCTTGTCAACTTGACTTATGGACTGTGATTTCTTATCTCTACCACATAGACTTCAGCTTCTTACTACAGCTAATTGTCTATGCAAAAAATTACATCTCTTTATTTCCTGACCCAAAAAATTCTTATTCTTGTTTTCACTCAAAAATTCTCATAGTTGACTTGCTGAACAACCATTATCCATTTTTTTAATTTCTACCTGTTTGGTACTAAAGCATCTGAGGCCTTTTGATTAGTATTTATATTCTAAGAAAGGTTCCATCCTCCTATTGATTGACCCCATGTATTCAGTTTTATTTATTTTCTCATCTGTAAATTTACAACATCCCAAACAGGCAGAACATGCTGATAACATGAAATCATTCCTCAGTCAACAAGAACCTTGTTAATAGCTCATCTGTGAGCCACATAAAGGGAAGGAAGAGTCTAGCACAGGTTTAAAGGGCAATTCTTGCGCCACATTATGTAAATCCCTTTGATAGTGTTGCTGTAGAGAGGGGTTCACATAACGTAAAAATAAAAAAGAATATGTCTTCCTCTTAGGAGAAAATCTACTAGATTAATCTTTAGGTTAATACACAACATGATTTTCTTCTGTCTTGGCAGAAGTGTGGTAACTTTATTTCCTTGGTCTCCAGAACTGTGCTTGAATCTGATGTGACATACATGGTCATTTATGTACTGCCAGTAGCCTTTTCACTCTGTAGCTCTACCAGTTACTTTTCAGTAGAGTAAAATTAGATCATTTAGAAAATGGAACACAGCTTATATTTGTGTGTCTTCCTTACCTTCTTACTATACTATATGTTGCTAACACATACTGAAGGTACATATAACATAACAGTTTTAGAATAGAGGACAACATTGAACTGAGGAACTGACAATCATCTTTAGCATACCAATGTATGTGCAACTATTGATTTTCTTCATACATTTCTTCAAGAATATGGAAGTAGCACTTAACTACTTATTTGTAATAGTTGAGTTAACTACATTAAGTGTAATATGATTAAATTGAAGATTAAGCAGTCATTTATTGTTGAGTATAGGATTATAGACAATTAATCTTCTAAAGAAGAAAAAAGTAAACCGAAGATGTAAGAAAGCAAGAACACCATTGTTCTAGCTTCACTGATGTTAATGTGATGAAAAAACCCTAATGGAAAAATGATTCTAGATGACAGTCCATCACTGTGGAGAAGTCAATGCAGTCAAGAACAAAGACAATGAATGAATGCATACTCACTTGTGCTTAGCACCCTCTCTATATTTAAACAGTCCAGTATCAAAGCCAAAGGAGTGGTGTCTACCACAGTTGACTTGTCTCCTTACATGAGTTAACTTAATTAGTGGAGAGGGTACCTGAACTGAACTGGCTTACCCTAGTAATCAGATCAGTGAATACCCTAAATGTCATCACAGAGCTTTTCTCCAGTGACTGATGGAGGCAGATGCAGAGATCCACAGCCAAACACCAGGCAGAGCTCCAGGAGTCCATTCAAAGAGAGAGAAAAAGGGATTCTATGAGCAAGTGCATCAGGATCAGGATGGGGAAACCTGCAGAGACAACCAAACCAAATTAGTGGGAACTCACGAAAGTTGGATTGATGGCTGTGGAGCCTGCATGGGACTGGACTAGGTCCTCTGCATGGTAAGACAATTGTGTAGCTTGATCTGCTTGGGGAGAGGGGGTTGGCAGTAGGATCAGAATCTATCCCTGGTGCATGAGTGGGCTTTTTGGAGTCTACTACCTTTGATGGGACATTTTGTACAGCCTTGAGGCAGGCAGAACGGCTTGGACTCATCTCTACTGGATGTGCCTCCCCATGGGAGGCCTTGTCTTCTTGTAGGGGGGAGTGGGGAGAGTAGGGGGTTGTCTGGGAGGGGAAGGGTGGGGGGATGGGAAGAGGGAAGAAGGAGATCTTTGGTGTGTAAAATGAATGAAAATTTTTTCTTAATAGGAAAAAAAAAAGACAATCCCTCACAGACATGGCCAAAGACCCACCCCATCCAGACAATGCTTCACCAATGCTCTTTTCTCAGGTTCAAGCCAGCATCGTTTTTTGTTGTTGCTACTGTTTTACCTGGTGAAGGCAATGAATAGCACCACCATCCTGGTTATTGCTGTAACTGGCAAGGGCAATGAATAGCAAGCAGCTAACTACCAAGGGAGGCTATGGATGAGAGTTTACATCACCAAACAGAGAGTCAGAGAGAGAAGAGAATTGGTTTTCACAATTGCATCTGAAGTCGGGGCCCTCGAGAGCTAAGAAATATCACCAGACTCTACCTTTTAAGTCCTCTACAACCCCTCCAGAGTGTCATCAGTACAACCACAGCTTTAGCTGCAGTGAACATTTGAGGGCACCCAAGCCACAGACAAATGACTGACGGTGCCCTCTGTAAGTCAGTACTCCTTTGAAAAGCTGAACAGCGAGTTATGACAAGATCACATGTAAGCTTTAAAGGCACTGTACTACAAGAATTGAGAACTAATGATAAGAAAGTAAGACTGGAGGCAGACAGACAGACAACACAGGGTCTACCCCATTAGGTAAAAGAGGTTAAACCAAAGCAGTGTTAAGATAAGAGAAAAAAATGATCACAACCCAGAGTTATCGAGATAGAAAATTGGCAAGTTTTCCTGAGGCATATGAAAAATTTTAGGGAAAAATGTGGGGTAAGTGGAGACTACTTGGAATTTCCTGTATGTTGCATGGGAACTAATACCTTCAAAAAAGATAGACATACAGGAATAAGGTCAAGAGAGAGGAAAACATGCTAGTATACACATTGAAAACCAGTGATCTTAAAGTTCATTTAAGACAACCAGGAAGAAATGTGGATTACAACAAATGGAAATCAGAAAAAAAGACTGGGGTTTGGGCCAGAGACATGGGTTCATTATTCTTTAAAAATATTAGAAACAACACTGGTCAATATCTTACACACAGAAAAAGAATGGGAAATAATCTGCAGGATTGTTTTCCAATCTTCAAGATGTAATCCAAAGATATTCCCAGGACTGGTTTTCCATAAGTATTCAAATGATTTAAACAAGGTAGTTATTAATTACCCTAATAATCTGAATTATCCTTTCAAAATTATGGGAAACCACTTGATAAATATTTACAAAAATTTATTGGATCTGTAGAAATTTTCAGTGGCTAAGAGCATATACCATTCTTTCAGGTAACCTAGCACCGAAGTCACAGAGGTTCACAAACAACTGAACTTCAAGGGCATCTGCGCTTACACACAGCAATGCACATACACAAAATTAAAGATAATTTATTTAATTAAAACTTAAAAATTCACAGTGCCCAGAGAACCCATTGGGTTGCTACAACGCTCCACCTGCCCCCCCCCCCCATTCTGATGAGCTTATTCCCATCTCTTCCCAGAGTTTACCATCCTTCACTTTGGTAAATAATCTTCTGCTGAAATTGAAAATAATGAAATAAAAATGACAGATAAGGTAAAATCGAGGTCAATTATAAATCCTTCTGGCGTCACCACAGCCTAGGGCAGGCTAGTGATTGGCTGTATTGGCTCTCCATTTATTATCTCCTTGTTGATGGATTTAGGCTCCTGCTGATCTGTGTGAGGACACAGGACAAGCAGCATTCTTTGTCACAAGCTATCTCTTAGGTCAGAACTTATATCCACAATGTGGTTATTCACATCCACAGCTCTTATCCTTTATGCTAGTCCTAATGATCTCATACAGCAGGACATTCTGTGACCAATTGCTCCATAAAAGCAGTAAGAACAAAATACCAGTGGGAATTACAAATACTGAAATACTAAGGATGAAAATCCCTGAAACTGGGAATTTCAGCTCTTTGTGAAAGCTTTTTGTTTGAATGTAATATACTTAGTAATTTTTTTCAAAAATGCTATTCATACTACTTTTACAAATAAAAGTTCCTCTCCAAACATTGACAAATTTTTTCTCATTGGAAATACAGAAGAGAACTTTCTGAGTAGTGAACCAATAAAGAGTTAGAATGGGAGGGAGACTGAGAAATTGGCTGCAATAAAGCAAATTATAACAACAGGTTTATTACCAGATGAACAAAAATAATAAACAAGTTGCTTTCCGCTTTATTAGTCAGGATTAGTTATATATAAGAGAACATATTGTGAAATTCTACACATAAAGAAAAATTGAACAGTTTCCTTTAGGAAATCAGTTATGCATCTCGAGTGCTTTTTTTTCCACACAGTTAAATATCTGCTCCTGCCCTTGTCATTTCACATCTGGTATTCCAAAAGCCCATTCCTCGCCACCTGTCTCAGACTTCTCTTCAATCTGCCCAAAATGTTACAACTAAAATCATCCTTAAAATGTCTTCTTTAACCATATCACTTTCTTCATGAAAAATGCTTTCTGTGTTATCTTATGTTTTAAATCATCATTCTAGCACTATCTCCTCAGTGTTAGATGAAATGACTTGACCTAAAAGCAAATACATTTTTTTTTAAGTTTTCAAAGATAACAATTCATTGGGCAAGGCAAAATTGAAGCAAACAAAACTAAGAATGTATCGTGTATTCTACCTGTGGAGACAATACAAAGGCGGACTGGTGAAATGGATCAGCATATAAAACGACCTACCATCCAGCCTGATAGCCTGAGTTTGATTTCCAGACTCAGAAAGTAAAAACAGAGAACCAGTTTCTATGACTTCTGTTAGGACCTCACCATGTACATTGTTGGCACCCAAGCACCTACCTATGTAAACACAAATGTAACACAGTAAGTAAATGAATAAACAAATAAATGTAATAAAATGCTTCTGTGGATTTTTGTTTCATTCATTTTCTGTCCTCTATCCTCTGATAGGTGCTATTCTTATTTTAAGGTGAAAGAAAAGGAGAACCCAGCAGCTTGAGAATCTGATAGGACATGATTCAGGATAGAAATTATCACCAGAATTAGTTTACTGTTTTCTCCAGTAAGGTATAGTGGTGTCCTGCACACACTCTGATTATCATGAAACCAATAGAACTGTGTCTCTAGTACATCTGACGCTAAGTTCAGTAAACTAATTCCCTCAGTAATTTATCATTCTTTGTTACAGCTAATGATGAGGACACAGAGAGTCTGTTAGTCATTATGTAAGTATTGAATCATAAAAAAATTATTTACTTAATTTAATTTAATACCATAGCTACAGCTTTCCTTCTTCATCCCATTCCTTTGTCTCTCCTGCCAACACCAAGGCAGCTGCTCCCTGAAAAACCTCTGGGACCAAGGCCAGGGAATCAGGTAGGGGATCTCCATTCTTTCCACTCCCCCACCCCAATTCCTCAGTCTTAACCTCAGCTTGAAAGTGGACCACCTGCTATGCCCCATCCTTCTTCTCTGTCCACATTCTAGAGGGGCTAAGAGGATTTTCTTTTACAGCCTTCCTTCCTCACCTCATCCTTCAGGCTCTGCACCAACACATGGGGCATTCTGTCCCTAGAAACCTGCTGGCCACACTTGCCAGAGAATTAGGTAAGTGATCTTCCCTCTCCTTCCTGTCCTCTAGTTCCAGTTTCCTAGTCATCTTGTAGCATATAGCAGAATACCTGCAAGGGCTTGTCATCCCTTTCTTCCTTTGTTCTCTGTGGAATCCACAGGTCCTTATGGAAGAACCAGCTTTCATCCTTCCTATGGACTCTTGCAGCCCCTGTCTTCTAGCCTGTTCTAATTTCTGCCTGTCAGCTCCCAATACTCAGGAAGAAGATCTACCTAGGACTCCCAGTAGCCACACCTGACAAAAAGACTCAGAAGTACCCCCTGCATGCTCCTAAGATACAGAGAGGCCAGAGGAAACCAAGAAAGAGAAAATTTACCCAACAAAGACAAGACCGGACATCAACACCTGGAATTACAATGTCCAAAACACAGAGGCCTAGATGCCAGCATAAAATACCAAAAATAAAGGCCAAGACAATATATTTCCTCTAGAACTCAGCAACTGTACCATACTACAGTAAGATATAAAAATGGCAGCATAGCTAAAGTACAGGACAAAGACTTCAAACTATTATGAGTACGTCCAAGGACCTAGAATATATGAGGAGGATATGAATTCAATAATTCATTTCAAATGGATATGAATAAATCCATTAATGTAATTTATGAAAACGTAAATAATCAATGGAATGAAATGAAGAAAATTATTCAAGACATGAAAGTGGAAATGGAATCAATGAAGAAATTTCAAAATGAGGGAACTCGGATGATGAAAAATTTAAGAACTTGAACAAGACCATCAGATGCAAGCCTTACCAACAGAATAGAAGAGATAGAAGAGAGAATCTTGGGAATTAAAGACAAAAATCAATGAAATGGATACATCAGTCAAAGAAAATGTTAAATCTAAAAACTCCAGACACAAAATATCCAAAAAATCTGGGACACTCTGAAGAGCCTACACTGTGAAAAATCAATAAATAATAAGGTAAAGGAAGGAGAAGACACCCAAGTCAAAGCCACAAAAATATTTTCAACAAAATCATGGAAGAAAACTTCTCTAAACTAAAGTAGGAGGTACCCATCAAGGAACAAGGTACAAGAAGCATACAGAATACCAAATAAATGGGACCAGAAAAGAAATTCCCCATGGTTCATAATTATCAAAATATTAAACATATAGAACAAAGAAAGATTATTAAAAATGCAAGGTGGAAAAGGCCATGTAACACATTAGAATAACACCTGGCTTTTCTATAGAGACTCTAAAAAGCCAGACTGTCCTAGAGATGTTTTACACTCTCCAAGAGAGCAAAGATGCCAGCCCTGATTACTATTCCTGGCAAAACTTTCAACCACAATAGATGGAGAAAAAAAAGACATAACATGTTAAATACAAATTTTAGCAGCACATATAAACAAATCCAGATCTACAGAACATGCTAGAATGAAAACATCAATCTGAAGAGATTTATCGTAGTTTGGGTTTCTATTGCTTCGACTAAACACCATGACCAAAAAGCAAGTTGGGGAGGAAAGGGTGTATTAGGCTTACACTTCAGCATTGTTGTATATCACTGAAGGAAGGCAGGACAGGAACTCAAAGAGGGCAGAATTCCAGAGGCAGGAGCTGATGCAGAGGCCATGGAGGGGAGCTGCTTACTGGCTTACTTCCCATGGCTTGCTTGGCCCAACTTCCTATAGAATCCAGGACCAGCAGCCTAGAAAAGGCACCATCTACCATGGGCTGGGCCCTCCCCCACTGATCACTAAATAAGAAAATACTTACATCTGGATCTCAAAGAGACATTTCTTCAATTGTCACTCTTTCCTCTGATAACTTTAACTTGTGTCAAGTTGACACACAAAAACAGCCAGCACAAAATTAAACACCCCCCAAAAAAAACTTGTCATAAATAATCTCAGACCAGGAAATCAAAAATGATAAGAAAAAATACAACAATAAAATAAACAGAATCAGAAAACACTGCTAACTGATAATTCTCAACATCAATGGTCTCAATTCTACAATTTAAAAAGCAAACAAACAAACACAAACAAAAAACAGACTAAGAGATTGGGTTCAAAACCAGGATCCAACCCTCTGCTACATCCAAGAAACATACCTTAACATCAAGACTAGACACTGCCTCTGGGTAAAAGGATGGAAAAATATATTCCAACAAAATGGACCCTCCTCCCTAGTATAGCCACTTTAATATCTGACAAAATAGACTTCAAAGGGAAACTAATGAGAAGAGATAAGGAAGGGCACTACACCCTCATCAAAGAAAAAATCCACCAAAGTACATTGAAATTCTTATCTATGTACCAAACATAAATGCACCCAAACTCATAAAAGAAACACAACTACAGTTAAAAAATCACATATTGCCCTTCACACAATGATAGAGGGTGACTTCAGCACTCCACTCTCTCCAGCAAAGAGTTCATCGAGACAGAATCCAAACAGAAAAATAGTGGAGACAAATGACATTAGAAACCAAATAGACATAACAGTTATTTACAGATCATTTCATCAGAACACAAAGGAATATACCTTCTTCTCTGCACCTCATGGAATATTCTCTAAACTTGTTTGCATACTGGGACACAAAGTAAGTCTCAACAGGTACAAGAAAAGTGAAATAACTCCCTGCATTCTATCTAACAACCAAAAACTAAGGTTGGATATCAACAATAACAGAAAGACTACAAACCTGTGGAAACTGAACAACTCACTACTCAATGAAAAAAACAAAGGGGGTCAACACAGAAATGAAGAAAAAAATTAAAAACTTTCTAGAATTGAATGAAAACGAAAGCACAACATACCCAAAACTTACAGGACACAGTGAAGGTGGTTCTCAGAGGCAAGTTTATTGCACTAAATGCCTAACATAAAAAATTGAGAGATATTTCATATTAACAACTTAATGACGGTATCTGCAAGCTCTAGAACAAAAAGAAGAAATAATGTGCAAAATGAATAGACAGCAAGAAATAATCAAGCTCAGGGACAAAATAAATAAAATAGAAACAAAAATCCAAAGAATCAATAAAATGAAGAGTTGGTTCTTTGAGAAAATCAATAATATTGATAAATCCTTAGCCAAATTAACCAAAAAGTAGAAAGAGAAGGAGCAAACTAGCAAAATTATACAGGAAAAATAGAAAATAAGAAAAGATACCGAGGATATCTAGAGAAATATAAAAATATATCATAATTGGGAAATCTAAAAGAAATGAATAATTTACTCAACAAATACCATGTACCAATGTTAAATCAAGATCAGATAAACAATTTAAACAGACTAGTAACCCTAGTGAAATAGAAGTCTCCCACCCACCACTCCTCCAAAAGAGCCTAGGACCAAATGGTTTTAGTGCAGAATTCTACCAGACTTTCAGAGAAGACTTAATGCCAATACTCCTCAAATTACAATAGAAACAGAAAGAGCATTGCCCAATTTTGTGAGGCCACAGTTACCCTGATTTTTAAACCACATAAAGACCTGGCAAAGAAAGGATTACAGACCAATTTCCCTTATGAAAATTGATGCATAAATTCTCAATAAAATACTTGCAAACCAAATTCTACAATGTATCAAAAAGATCATCCTTCATGATCAAGTAGGCGTCCTCCCAGAGGTGTAGAGATGGTTATATATATATATATATATATATATATATAGATAGATAGATAGATAGATAGAGAGAGAGATAGAGAGATAGAGAGATAGAGAGATAGAGAGGTAGAGAGGTAGAGAGATAGAGATAGATAGATAGATAGATAGATAGATAGATAGATAGATAGATAGATAGATAGATATAGATAGATGATAGATAGATAGATCGATAGATAGATAGATAGATAGATAGATAGATAGATAGAAAAATAGATATAGATAGATAGATAGATATAGATAGATAGATAGATAGATAGATAGATAGATAGATA
>CABHPR010121972.1:6349-16815 GCA_902168415.1 Peromyscus melanophrys | reverse complement strand
TCTCTCTCTCTCTCTCTCTCTCTCTCTCTCTCTCTCTCTACCTGTATTCACTACAAAGGTTTCTGCACTAACTGAGGATTTATCACAGTGCTATCGAGAGCAGGCCCATGGACTTGCTGTCATGGCATGTATGGTCTGGAATGAACTTTAAATAGGATTAGTGGCGATTATAAATAGAGAGATTGGAAACTAAGAAACGAGTATGTGAAATGGTCAGAAATAAGGGCTAGTATTGGGGAGCTGTAGGTAATACAGGGGTGTGTGTGTAGGACAATATCCCTGACTGTCAGGAGGCAGATGGGGAGGGAGTTGAGGAGAAGATAACAGAGCTGCACCAGGGCATCCTTGTCCCCAGAGTTTGTGTTCTGGGTTGGGTAGGGGACATGAGAGCCAGGAGTCATCCACACATGGAGTTTTCACATAGCTGTACCCACTCAGGCACCCAGATACTTCCACCAACGCACTTCCTAGCGACACATCAGGTTTCTACAGTCAAAACCAGTTGTGCCAACAGTGACATCTTCCAGGGATATCTATGAACGAAGCAGTGACTTCTTGACTGGACAGACTGGTTGATATCAGAGCCTGAACTGCAGCTGGAACATTTTCAAAGTAGCTCCACCTGCCACAGGCTCTCAGAACTTCTCTTTCATTTGCGAAACTGGCAAAACCAGATTGCAGGGACAGAGCTGGCTCTGGATTTACCAAAGCAGCATTATGATGGTCAAGACTGGATGTGTTTCCCCACCTTGGCACCACTGGCATTTGAGTGTGGATGATCTCCACTGAGGAGGCTGTCCTGTGTCCTGGGAGGGTGCTGAGTACCACCTTGGGTCTCTGCCCACTGAATGTCAGTTACATGCCCTTCCCTGAGTGTTGACAACCAAGAGTTCCTTGACATTATATCTGATGATAGAAAACCAGCCCTGGCTGGCAACCACTGCCACAGCGTATTTAGACTTGATGATAATGTTCCCCACATTGTGTACCTGGCGTCACTAAAGCCGGGGTGATGTTGTAGAGACAAGGCTGAGTAGAGTAGTGTCTGGCAAGGGACACCATGGTGAGTGAGTCCAAAGGCTGACCTTCCTGCTCTGGCCTTCATTATTTTTTAACTGTGAGTGGTTATGGGAGAAAAAGATCAGCCACTCTCTTACCATAGTGTTCCTGTGTCAACCGAATTAAAATCACTTATTTTATATGTGTGTTTGTTGCATGTGAGTGTGAGTGGGGTGTAGCCACCCTTGGTGAGGTCAGAAGTCAATATCAAGTGTCTTCCTTAAGCACTCTCTATCTATTTCTTGAGATAGAGTAGGTCACTGAACCTGGAGCTTGCCAATTCAGCTAGACGGGCTGCCCAGCAAGTCCCCGGGATCCTCCTGTCTCTGCCTCCCAGTGCTGGAATGACAGGCATCTGCTGCTGGGCTCAGCTTTTTCCATGAGCGCTAGGGATTCTGACTCAGGTCCCGGAGCTTGCACAGAAAGCATTTTACCCACTGAGCGTTCTCCCCAGATCCTTCACGTCACCTCTCGCTTTCTCGTCCTATTAGTAGGAATAGGGATGCTTTAGGCTTCAAGAAAGAAGGGAAACCACTGTCCACAGTGTGAGAGAATGGAAGAAAGAAGAGAAGCAACTGTCTGGAGTGTAAAAATGGAAGAAAGAAAGGAAGCCACTGTCTGGAGTGGAAAGAATGGAAGGAAGAAGGGAAGCCACTGTCCGCAGTGTGAGAGAATGGCTTCCAGCCCAGAAGGAAGGAACGGGCTGATGGAGGGAAATGAACCAGCATGAAAGACTGAGTGAGCTTCCTGATGTTTCTCCTCCTTCCGCCGTCTTCTCTTTCCCTCACCTTCGTTCCTTCCTTCTTCCTCCTTCGCTTTCTCTTCCTCCCCTCTCCACCTCTCCTCCCCCATTCTCATCCTTTCTGGTCCCCTTTTCTTTCTGAGTGATCAAGCAACTAACTAGCCATGGGCACTTGCAGGAAAAAGAGCGAACCTGATGAGGTGATGATGTTTAGGTCGTTTTTTGTTTTGTTTTGTTTTTCCTCTTCCTTTTTGGTATTTTGCAAGGATTCAAAAATTTTACCCAACTCATAGGGGTCAGATACTCATAAGCACACATGCAGGAAATGTGTAGATTTCCAGGAATTAGTTCACTTGAAGTAATTAGCCCACGATGCCAAAGTCATTCTGCCTTCAGAGGTGGCTGTGGAGAGGAAGTGACACTCCCCACACAGATTCCAGCTTCCGATAACACGAGGGAAGGCCACTGCAGGCATCCTAGTCTGAGTACGAATTAGTAAAAGTTAAACAGGAGATTATGCTTTGAGCACCGTAGTTTATGAAAGGAATGATCCTCTTTCTCCTCCTATGAGTGGGAGACAATAGTGCTCAGAGCAGAGCCAGAGTGGCCAGAACCCACAAGCATTGCAGAAGTGGTGAGCTTCAGGGCAGCATCAGATCCCGTGGGAGGTGTGGCAGCTGGTGTTGTATCTGTGGGACTGTGATTTACTCTGAACACTCATGCTGTTTATACAGTAGCAGTGTTCATCCTACAAAGAGAAAGCCCACGGAAAGGGGATGTTTAGGGGCTGGGAGAGTAAGTCAGGTGGTAGAGTTCTTGCCTTGCAAACGTGAAGGTGTGAATTTGACCTCAGAACCTATATATTTTTTTAAAATAAAAAGCCCAACATGGTGTTTATGATCCCAGTACTGGGGGAGGGGGGATGAAACCAAGAGGATCTCTGAGACTTGATGGCTAGCTGGCCTCGCCTGACTAGAGAACCCCTCACGCCAGGGAGAGAGCCTCTCTCATCTGGAAAACAAACAAAACCACAAAAACCAAGACAGCTTCCCAGGGGTGACACTGGAGATTCACCTCTGCCCCCCATGTACAAGCACATACATCTTCATACACATATACAGTCATATATATACCCACATATACATACACACATACTACAGTGCCCCATGGGATGCTTGTGGGAAAGCAGAGCAGACAATTAATAAAATAGAAATAAGCCAATAAGCCGAGTCTGCAGAGAGCATCAGCAAAGCTACACAATGGAGAGAGGATAGTATAAGGCTCCTTTGAGACATATTTTCCTGAAGAAGTTAATGTTTCTCCATTTTCAGTAAGAGAAGATCTTGACTGGGTGTGAGTCTTGTACAAGAACCACTCAAAACATTTCAACGTATTTGTAGAAATTTATACTAAACCAATTAACAACCACTTATAACTGAAGTAAAGGGCTGGTCTAAGTCCTGTTATCTTTTAGGACTACGGCCAAAGTAAAATGAGGTGACCTCAGTGCCAACATCCTAAACATGGTAAATGAATAAAGCAGTTGAAAGCTTGCATTTTTGTACTCTAGTAGGAAGTCTGGACCATCTGAACATTACCCATCAGGACTGGGGAGAGATATACAAGTTGTTATTATCCCTATAAGGAGGTGTGTCCTTGCTAGAGGAGGTGTGTCTCTCTCTCTTTCTCTGCTTCATGGTTGTGGATCAAGATGTGAGTTCTCAGGTGTTCCTTCACTCTGCTATCATGGACTCTGGCCTTCTGAAACTCTAAGTCCAGTTATACACTTTGTTTTATAAGTTGCCTTATAAAAGTATTTTATTACAGCAATGAGAAAGGTAGTTTTTGGCTACCTCATATAAACCCTAGTAGCCAGGGTACCTGAAACACGGTCCTCACAGTGGGGTGAGCTGGGTAGAAGTGGTTGGGGATCGCCAGGGACAACTTTGGCAGCTATTGTGGCATCCCCTGGCTGAAGGCCAGTAGTTCCTGCAAGAGTCATAAACCATCAATGTTGAAACTATTGCTGTGTAGCTGGATGGTTCAGTCATTTCTCCACGGCACCTTCAGCCTCCTGCTGGGCTCTGAGTCTCAGATGGGTCAGAGAAAAGCCTGCTAATGGCTGCCTCACTAACATGCAGCTCTAGAAAGCCCGCTTGATTTCACTGCATCTCAGACCTGAGATGGTACACTTTGATATTTTCTGCCTTGTTTAAATCTACAGTGCACGCCTTTGATCCCAGTTCTTGAGAAGCAGGAAAATCTTTGTGAGTTTGAAGCTAGTCTGATCTATAAAATGAGTTCCAGGATAGTCAGGGCTACTCAGAGAAACCCTGTCTCAAAACAAACAAACAAACAAACAAACAAACAAACAAAAAACAAAATACAGCTCTTCTCTTTTAACCTGTAAATCACTTTATATTTCATTACCAAGTGTGTTGTGAGTAATGACTATCTGAGGCAGGAGGAGCATGTGTCTATCCTCAGATATTTCTACTTAATTTGTCTTAAAAAAATAACAAGAGCAAAGTCCATTAATTAATGAGAGAAGAGTTATAATAAGAATGCAATAAACAGTGTGCAAATGCCTGTTGAGGAAATGAGTGATGGAGAGTGTGCCTGGAGATGTAGGGGAACAAAGGAGATGCTTAGAGCATTTCATAAAGGAAGTATATTAATCTCAAAGGATGAAGAGACACATCACAGAAACAGTCTGCCAGTATAAACGCTATCCCTCTGAAACCATGAGCCAAAATAAACTTTCTTCTGTAGTTGCTTTTGGTCATGCTATTTCATTGTAGTAACAGAAAAGTAGCCAGTTCAAGGGGTGAACATGGTATGCAAGATAGTATCCCTTCAGTGGGATGAATCACACCCAGGAGGCCTTGGAAGTGCAAAGACAGGCCCTCTGCCTAGATCTCAGTACTAGGCCTGCTCCCAGTACCTGGAGCACTTGGGACACACCCACAGCTATGACATCTGCCAATCAGGAGGTGTGGCTTTTGACATAGCTAGAAAGAAAGAGATTCTGCCAAGCCCTCAGAATGCAAGCTAAGTGTGACCAGCTCAGGCCCTCATATGCAAACGAAGAAAAATCCCACTGTCTGGCAGCTCTTTGGACATCAGACACTTGTGCACTGCAGATACCACAGCAGTGTAAACTCCTGGAAAGATGAGATGCCACAGTTCAACTCAACCCAACCTCCTTGTAACTTTCTAGGACCCAGGGAAAAAAAGAGGTTCTAATATCTCATTTGCTTTTCTCTTGGTTTTGCCATTGGGAACCCCACCCTCCCTCCCCCAACACACACACTTTTAAACTACTCATTTATCAGTATTCTTAGTTTACTGTGCTTTTAATCAATTTCATTTTTGGTAGCTGTTGTGTGACAAAACTTTCCCTGTATAGATGCTATACACACATCTTCTCACCCCAAATAGGGATTTCACAACAGACTAAAGTACGGATACCACAAAAGTCCAACTTAGGGAACCAATGGGCTTTATTGGGTTGCTTACAGGAATATGGGTGAGGGGTTACTTACAGGAGCAGAAATGACTCAGTCACCAAAGCCCATCCCAGCATGGATGACAGCCCACAAAGCTAGGATCCTGGAGCACACTGCACACCCTGAAGGCAGCTCAACAAGCTGTAGATTGTCCTTTCCAGGTGCCTCAGTTGGTCTAAAGTTCTTCCAGGCAGCTGGTCTGGTGGCAGCTCAGTTTGTCTGAGAGGGACTCTCAGCTTTATTTTATTTTATTTTTGTTTGTTTGTTTTTGAGATAGGATTTCTCTGCCGAACAGTCCTGGCTGTCCTGGAACTAGCTCTGTAGACCAAGCTGGTCTTGAACTTACAGAGATCCACCTGCCTCTGCATCCGGAGTGCTGGGATTAAAGACCTGCATCACCATGCCCTGCAGACTCTCAGCTTTTATTGCTTACTCTGGCAGGGAGGGGCCT
This sequence comes from Peromyscus melanophrys, assembly GCA_902168415.1. Lineage (NCBI taxonomy): Eukaryota > Metazoa > Chordata > Mammalia > Rodentia > Cricetidae > Peromyscus > Peromyscus melanophrys. Next base: position 11,054 of record CABHPR010121972.1, on the reverse strand, counting down.
AGTGAATCTGGTCAGTTTCAGGGACTTCCTGAAGCCATTTTGAGTTGTTTGCTTTACTGCTTTAGGAGTTTCTTGCAGGAAGGAAATTGTTACACAACAATAGTATAGATTGTCTAAGTATTAAATGAGAGTTCACACAGGTAACAGGGCTACACCTGGCACACTGTAAATACTCAATAATCTCAGCTCACTCATATATGTGGTTGAGTTTTTCAGCAAACACTGGAGCTGGGAAGGAGAACTGGGTTGATGATGCTTTGTTGCTGTAACTGGTTGAGCTGACACCATGACCTCTTCATTGCTTTAACATTCAGAGAGTGAGTTTTTTACGCATTTATCCTTCAATACATGCCCCATGGCTGGAGTACAGGACACAGGGAAAGCCCCAGTGCTTCCCCACCTTGTCCCACAGCTGCACAGGCTCTCTTGGGAAGGATTCTCTCTTTTGCACATCTTTCAGTCTCCAAAGGGACCATCAGAAGATGCACACTTTTCATAGTTCTGCTTTACATAGTTCGTTAAACTCAGTTTCACTTCTGTTTAAAGTGCTCCAGGTTATATTTAAAACTGTTTCAAGACCAATATGACTGCGGTTCTTGAGTTACTGGGAAAGACGGTTATTGTTAGCAACCTAGGAAGAGATAGAGTTAAGCTTTGTGGCTCTCTCTCTCTCTCTCTCTCTCTCTCTCTCTCTCTCTCTCTCTCTCTCTCTCGTGTGTGTGTGTGTGTGTGTGTGTGTGTGTGTGTGTGTATACATGTGAACATTAATGCATGCATGCACATGTACACATCATCCAACCAGGAATACCTATATGAGCTGCATCACAGAGCTGACCCGTAGAGCGCCCCCTACAGCAGAAATAATGCATAGCTGCATAACTGAACTTGCCAACTGGGAACACTACATTGTTTCGGGGCAGAGGAGGAAACACTGCTTAACCCTCAGGCCAAACAACTTTATAGTTTTTGCCATTTTGCATAGGTTTTTGTACACTTTCCAAGTTGATTTTTCTAAGTGGTAAGAAGTGTGGGCTCACATGTATTTACATTATTGTAAATTTGCTTCTGTGTGTCTTAGAACTGTTTGTTGAAAAGGCCATTCTTTCCCCCCCTGAATTACACAGGCACACTTATAAAAAAAAAAGTCATCTGACCTTACATTGATCATAAGCATAGGGTTTGCTTTGGACTTTTTTAATTCAATTTAACTGATTTCTTTCCTTATAGCATTACCGCACTGCCTTGATCATTGTAGTTCTGTAGCAACATAATCCCAATCAAAATCCCAGCTGTTCCTTTTTGTTTGTTTGTTTTGTTCTGTGTTTTACAGAAATCAGTAAGCTGGTCCTAAAATTCACATAAAATCCCAGGGAGACAAATAACCAAAACAGCTTTAAAAGACAAAAACAAAGTGTGAGATGAAAACTTCCCAACTCCACCCCTAGCCGTCCCTCTTCCTGGGCCTATAAAGTTGACAACCAAGCTTAGCCATCCCAAAGGCTGACTATGGTCACAGCACCTTCTGTGTGTGCATGGAAGCTCATAATGAAACTTCCTATGCCCTTACTGTGCAAAGGTAACAGGTACTGAGAAATGTACAGGTGATATACATGGAGAGAGACAGAGCAAGAGAGGGAAGGAGAAAAAGGGCAGGAAGGAAGGTACATGCCCAGGCACCCACTGGGACCTTGAGCTTCCTGATGCTGTGCCCAAAACATCACTTGAGCTAAAGTAACTTCAAGGCCTGAAAGCATGAGGCAGTTGGTCACATTGCATCCGTAGCCAGGGAGTGCTTTCTCCTTTTTCGTCATTCTGGGACCCTTGCCCATTGGGAGTACCACTCATATTTAGGTGAGTCTTCTCTCTTTGGTTAAACCTCCCCGGAACCACCCTTGTGGGCATTCTAGAGATGTGCTTCTGTGGGTATTCTAAACCCAGGCGAGTTGATAATGAATATTAACATCACAGGCTATGATTCCCTGAACTGTGAACTCTGTGCCAATAGGCTTCTTCCTTTTCTTGTTTTGTGTGGCATGGACATCCATGTCACCCAGCACCTAACGGATGCCGAACATATTGATGGAGAGACTGGATGCAGGTGCCCAGCTCGTTCGTTCTTCGTTCCTTCTGCCAGGAACCTACAAGAGTTGAGAGTGCACTTTGAAGAGAGTTCTTAATTTTTCCTTGGTAATTTGTAGCAGAGAGATGGAGGATCAGTTTCAAAGCCCCAGTCTTGGCCTTGACTAAGAGAAAAGCCCTCTCGCTCCTGGTGATGCTGGCAGCAGATTGGTGAATCAGCTGGGATGTCAGACACATTTTTCTCAGAATGGTGTTCTGTGCAGTGTTCACATGCTGTGTGCTGGCACAGAGAGTCGCTGCCACCAGAACTCAGATACTTGAACAAAATCTCTTTCCATGACTCTTTGTAGAAATAACTCATTCTCTCCTGGCATTTCATCAGTGTGAGCAATTTAAAGGGAAGAATATTTTTGGTGAAATACGTTGCTTAGGAAACTTGGGCATCCCTATCCTTCCTAGTCTCCTGACATCTCTGTTAGTGGATTCTTGTGTTTGTATTCCTAAGGAGTTTTGAACCAGACTTTTTTCTTATAACTACCTAACGTTGCTGTCTGAGGAAACTGAGGCCCAGGGAACTTCAGGGCTGGGGACCCACAGACTTTGTCACCTGTGCCCTGTTCAGCCCTTCATCACCGCTGTCTGCTATATGTAGGTTCTCATGATCACATAGGATATCGTGTCTAACTACATGACTGGGCTTCTGTATCTCCTAAGAGCACGTTTAAAAAGATGCTAACTGTTCTTGTTTGTTTCTTCAGTGTTGTAGTATTGGATTTGAACAGTGTATTACACCTATTTCACAATTAAAGCCGGCCAGGACGGTCCAGCCATTAATGGCTCATTCTGTCCTGTTCAATGCAATGTAGTTCACCTTGAGTGACTTGCTCCCTGAGTCTACAGCCATGTGACAGCTCCTTTTTAAAAAGGTTTTTCTTTATGTTTATGTATGTGTGTCTATGTGTATGTGTTTACACACATGCTTGCAAGTGCATGCCAACTGAAAAAGAGCGCTAGGTCACCTGATCCTAGAGTTAAAGACCGTTTTGAGCCATCTGATGTGGATGCCGGGGAATTGAACTCAGGCATTCTAGAAGAGCAGTGAACACTCTTAACCTCTAGGTCATGTCTCCAGTGCCCTGTGAGAGCTCTTAGTGCTTCAAAGATGGATGTCCTGGGGATATTTTATTGTTAACACAACCACCAATAGCTCTCTTTCTTCATGGATTCCCTTTGTCTTTCCCTATCATAACCATCATTAGCTTTCAGTTTTGAAAGGAAATGGCAGATAACACTAGATTATATGGTAGAACATTGTAGTCCTGCTTGGAAGCTGAGCCCACATGGCCGGCCCTCAGATGTGGGGAAAGTTTAAATTACACTCCAGGTGTGGAGCAATCGCTTGTGAAACAAGTTTGCCAAAGATAGTTCTCCTACTTATCCTCCAGTTAAAATGTAACTCTTAAAAGTAGCTTTCAGAGTCACATTTTCCCTGTGGGGCCAGTTCCACCAGGTGACATCTGAAATCACCAGATGGTGACGTTGCAGATAAGTGGTCCTGGAATTGGGTCTCTTAGCCTCTGGCAGCACCTTTCAAGTTCTCCAAGCCCTCCAGAGGCAGGAACTGATAGTGAAACAAATCAAAGGTTCTTGTTTGATCCTGGATGAGGAAGGGGCACGGGCAACCCCACCCCTGGCTGAGGAGCTATTCAGAGTTGATGGCTGCAAGGGAGGGAGAGTCAGTTTTCTTTAAAGGCGTAGTCCCTTGTAGCTTGACCATGCCCCAGTGGATGGCCCCACACTGTTGAGTATTTGGACAGCAATGGTTGTGCTCAGTATCACACACACACACACACACACACACACACACACACACACACACACTCACTCACATATGACATTAAGTTGGAAGGGGAATGTGAATGGTATGTGCAGAATGAATCAAAATATGATTGAGATACATTGTATGCATTCGTTGAATTCTCAAAAAAAAAAAAAAACAACAATTTTAAGAATCACTGGTATTTATCCTGAAGCAAATATGTGAATAAAATCACAAAATCTGAAATTTATTGTGAATGAGATTATGAACCCATCATTTATGTTCTATATGATACTTCTTGTGAAAAAATCATAAGTAACAAAATTACATTTTTAAAAAGTTCTTGTCTGGAGCAGAACAGAGAAAGATGTGGAAGGGTTGGTGACCCTGTCAGCCATGAGTCCTGTGACCATGGCCTCTGCTGAGTGTCAGGACGGTAACCACATGCTTGAAGACTAGAACAGGCGGCAGAACAAGCCTGCAAGATGAAATCTAGGCTCTAGCACTGTCACTCACACTCATTCATGTTGATCAAGCTGACTTTGTGTGGATGATTTATAACAGTGTAGTGTATACAACAGAGCCTCGATAGAAAACTTGAGGCTGCTCAGGGGTATCAGGTTGGGGTGTGGATGTGATTGCTGTGGGTGTGAGGAAGGTCTTACACAGGGATAAAGGAATAAAGTAGATCAAATGCAACCAGTAATTATCCTAGAAACCTGGTGTTTGTAGAAGTCCTCACTCAACACTGATTTGTGTATGTGTGTGTGTGTGTGTGTGTGTGTGTGTGTGTGTGTGTGTGTGTGT
>CABHPR010121970.1:26166-41507 GCA_902168415.1 Peromyscus melanophrys | reverse complement strand
TGTCAAAATCATGATGCAGGGAACCCACAGACACAGCTGACTTGAGCTTGTGGGAGCCCATGGACTCTAGAAGAACAGTTAGGGAGCCTTCATGGGACCAACTTAGGCCCTCTGCACGTGTGTAACAGTTGTGTAATTTTGTCTGTGAGGCTCCTAGCAGTGAGATCTACTTAGCTGGCTTTTGGGAACCTGTTCCCCATGCTGGATTACCTAACCCAACCTTTATACAGGAGGAGGAGCTTGGTCCTACCTCAACTTGATGTGCCATGCTTTGTTCAAGCCCATGGGAGGCCTGCCTCCTTCTGAATGGAGAAGGAGGAGGAGTGGATGGGGAGGGGATAGATAGAAGTCTGGTGAGCAAACAGGAGGAGAGGAGAGAGGGAAAATGGTGATCAGTGTGTAAAATAAATGAAAAAAAATGTTAATTAAATAAAATAAAAATTTAAAAAATAGAAATACATCAGAACACTGGCCCACTTTGCTGTCTCCACTGCTTTAACTGGGGCTACCTACCATCATGATTGACACTAGTTTTCCTGCATACCGCTTTGCTATGTCACTTCCTCTTGTTGTTGCTATCAAATGGAGAAAGCTACATAAAATGCACACAGAAACATTTTTACCTTGTTGCCTTTGCCGTTTATATAGTATAGATTTGCATGTCTTCTACATCTGAATAATTGATAACCAAACTCAGAGCTGTTCTCTGTAGTCAAAACACAGTTCAAGCTCATCCAGATTTTGGCACTGATGCTCTGAACATCCCAGGCAACCTATCCATGCCAAGAAAATGATAATGATTGTCTTCCCCAAACTCAGGGCACCTAACTCTGATGCTAGTTTCTGGAAACTATATTTGGACTGTTACTGTCAATGATTCTAACTCATAAAACATTGGAATGCCACTAGATTGAAAGGATAAAATACTAGATTTTTGTTACATGAGAGGTAACATAGTTATATTGCTTAAAATTTCTAGCACTAGCTCATGCAAAAAATGTTATTTCTTTGATATTAAAAACAATGAATTATTTATTGTTTAATCTTGAAATTATTTGTTTCTTCTATCAGAGCAATTTTTGTAGTTCCAATATGATGCTGATCAGGATGAATGAAACACAATATTAAATTAACTAATATTTTTTCTTCTCATTTCCAGCAGTCATGATGCTGTTTTATTAATAAAAGTGAGGTTCCATGTTAAACAAAAGTGATTGGTTTTTTTCTTTACACATGTTCTGACTCCTGTTGGGATCTCTTTTACATATGCAAATGCACACAGATTGTGAGTATAAGTTTGTGGCAGAAGGAGAACACAATAGGCTGCAGAAAAAGATATTTACTGATAAGGAAAATATTTTCATGTAAATGCAAGTACTAAACAGTTTTCTTTTATGAATACAAAAACTTCTTTAACAAACAAAATAGATATTTGATAGTATTATTTATTATGGGAAAGAATATAAACTTATAATATAGCAAGTGGCAAAGCTATTTCACTCTTTATATTTAAATGAGGAAATGACTAAGCAATCAGTGAGTTATATACTTTTTGTATATATATATTATATATATATATTTATATATTATCAAATTTGGTTCTTCTCATGCATAATCTTGACTTCAAATTTCCTGTAGCAAGATTTGGTTGGATTATCTATTATGCATAGCTAAAATGCTATCAAATCCCCTGGTTAGTTCCTAATGCATATTGATTTTAAAATTTTTCTCACAATACATGTACTTTATAAGCTATGTACTGGTTTCGTAAGTCAGTGATTAATCTAAACCCAACTTATTCAATGCCTTCATGATAGTTTAGACTATAAGTATTTTCATATAACACATAAATGCCTCTAGGAAAAGCAGCTCACAGAATTATGAGTGAATCCACACATAATGGAATATCAAAACTGAAAAGGTTGTGTTTGAGTCTTAGGATCATAAATCTATTGAGTTGAAAATTAACAAACATTTTGTGTGTGTGTGTGTGTGTGTGTGTGTGTGTGTGTGTGTGTGTGTGTGAAGATACTTGTTTAATATAGTCTAGGATCTGGGCTCAATCCTTCTTACTGCAGAAATGTCATAACGATAATACCGTGCCTATGAAGTAGGTTATAGTAAAGAGAAACCCAGACTCATAAAAGTTGTGTTTCCCCACCAAGTCAGGAAGACTAAAACCCAACTTGCATTTTCTTTTGCTTTAAGGGCAAAACTATGTTTCTTCCTATACCTAAATATAGTGAATTTGAAAAATTATTTTACATATCATTCTAATTGGTATCCCTTTTAGAGTCAGAGCGAATCACTACATATAAACATACATGCAGCTCTCTTTTTATCTATCTCTCTGTTATCTATCTATATATGTATATCACATACATACATACATACACACATACCACTCACACACATACCATACATGAATATATACATATTCATTAAATATTTTAAGTCAATTTGATATTATTACATTAGTAAGCATTTTTTAATAATTCTAAAAATACTCTAAACCTAAAATCCTAAAATTTAAGTATTTATGTACATAGAATTTATATTGGTTTTCTGTTAAGCATATAATCTAAATATTAAAGATTATTTCCAATATAAACATAAAAGCAGCATAACATGATTACTATTTACTGTCAATCTGTTTAATAAGGCAGACCATGAGAGACCAACTCCCACAATCTTCTCAGGGTAATAAAATGAATGCCTCAGAATAGCAAGGGATGGAAAACTTTTTTATCTGAGGGTAATTAGGGATAAGTTTTAATCTATGACTGGTAAAATGAGGAAATATACATGCTTTCTGATGTTAACTTTCTCTTTTAATTCATCTTAGAAATGGTCTCTGACTCTTTTGGTCTCCACACTGCTACATATCTTCACAATGCTGCATACAGCTACATATCTTTACATACATACATTTTTCACATGACTACACATCTTTCTTTTAGACACATCTCTTTTCTATACAGCTTCATCTACCTTGTCTCCACAGTTACAAATTTCCACACAGCAACAGCTAAACATCTCATTTACATAGCTCTCTCACCATACAGCACTTTATACAGTTCCTAGGCACAGCTCCTCTACATAGCAGCAGCTCCTTCACAGAGCTCTCTCTCTCATACTATGCACACACATATACTTCTACATTATTCACTCACTCTTTACTCACTCACTCACCCATTCACTCCTTCACATTTCTCTCATGCTCCTTCTTCAGCTCTTACTCAATGTGCACGCGCGCGCACACACACACACACACACATACACACTTCGCTCACATTCTGAAGCAACTCTCACATAGCTCTACACAGCCATCTCTCTCCACACCGCTGCTCCCTCACAGCTAAACTCTGAACAATTGTAAGTTACATTTTCAGGGCCCTATCCATTCTCACAATACAAGATAAGACATGTAGTTTCTTTTAGGCTAGTAATGTCACACTGAGCCATGCACATAGCTCTAAGCTGGTGAGGGATCCCAGACATTAAGCAATTGGCTGAACCTTGAGCTGTCAGGGTACATGCAGAAAGAGAGTTACTTGAAGGAGCTAATCTCAGTGTAAACAGCTTGGCCTTAATTTACCAATAAACAACACCTGGGAGTTAGTCTATGTGTATATTCTGTAGTGGCAGCTTAGTCTGTTTTGGACTGGTTCTAAGGTCTTTGCAAAATGTGTAAATGGCTGTCTTTGAGACTGAGAATACTGTTACCTTCCTGTGTCAGTAAAGAAAAATATTCTGGTAATATTTCTGCTTATCAGAATTGTACAGCTTAAACAGAAATCCACAGCTAAATATGTGCCCAGAGATGTAAAACACACTACCAGAGGACTGTGGAAAGCACCCACAGCTGTTCTTTTAGGGAGGTAGAATGGTGGCACAGGAGAAAGTTACAGACACAAGACAACAGGTTTCCACAGCCAGTGACCCCATGGCTTAGCCAGTGGGGCTCTCCATCAGGGAGTAATACGTCTGGTGGGTAGACTTGTCAAACACTAGTTGTCACTTGCTGTATTACTCCCCCAGCCTTCGGCAGTTTAACTAGTTCCTTATGTTTATTTGTCTCTAAAAATTGAATCACTTGATATTTTTGCAGAAATAATCTTTTTATCTCTCAATATGGTCCTACTATTTAAAAAATTCCATAGTTTTCTTTTTATGATGAAATTCAAAGTCTTATTTGGACTTACACTTTACTGACTCTACAAATAAATAGTTTTTCCTCCTTTCTGATAGTGGTAAGCTACTTCATTCACCAGAACATTCTGAAAAATAGAAGATCCTTCAGTTCTAATATCATGTTCTGTTTAAGTATTTTAGCCCAAACAGCTTTGCATTTATTATTTTTATGCTCCCTTTAAATGTGTGTACTTATCAATATGTTTATATGACTAACTCATCAAAACATCTATGTTGATAATGTGTAGACTCATGAAAATGAACTATTGAAATATCATAATTGTGTTGATTTTAAATAAACAGTCTTAACCAAATAAACATATCAGATGAAATAAACAATCAAAATAGTTCACACATATTTTCATAAATCAATCTATTTCAAAGCAAATTTTTAGATGAGCAAAAGTGGTGTTTAACTATTATTCCACTTGATTTCTTGCGATTTAATTCGTTCAGATCTTTCCTCATAATTTTAGGAATAAATTTGTTCCCTGTAATTGGAATTCAGTGACAGTTTTAACAGCTAATCTTCATGCTATTTTCTTCATGAATACTTTGCAGATTTCTGCTTATTTGAACACAAATATTATTAGATTTGGGAGTATAATCTTCCAAAATGCCTTATACTATTGGATCAAAGAAATATTTATTTAAAGAGTGCCAGCACAGTGCTCAGCACAGGCTCAGTGAGTAAAAGCATTCCTGATATTCTGACTTCCATCTCCAGAAGCCACAAGTGAACGGAAAGAACTGATTTCTGCAAGTTGTCCTTTCATTTCCATCTGCTGCAGCATACAGTGCTTGTGAGTGTAAGTGTGTGCACACATACAGATACATGTACCACAAGAAAAGAAGTGTTTAATTAAGAAAAAACTGAAACATTTGATGGATATAATTAATTATGAATGAAACAACAAAAACACTTGTGATGATTGCAATTTTTTTCTTTTATTCTTCTCTCATACATTACATCCTGACCACAGTTTCCCCTCCCTCCATTCCTCCCAGCTCTCTCCCCCACCCATCATCCTTCTCCTCCAGATCCACTCCTCCTCCATTTCCTTTCAAAAAAAGAGCATGTCTCCCAGGGATATCAACCAAACATGGCATAACAAATTACAATAAGACTAGGTGCAAACTGGGTAAGGCAACACAGTAGGAAGAAAAGGGTCCCAAAAGCAGGTGAAAGAGTCAGAGACATGACCCTGCCACACACACTCCCACCATTAGGAGTCCCATAACAACAACCAGCTATATAACCATAATATCTATGCAGAGATCTAGCTCAGATTCATTCAGGACCCATGATTGTCTTGTGATCTCCTATGAGGCTTGCTCAGTTGATTCTGTGGGCCAATTTTCCTCATGTCTTTGACTCCCTCTGACTCCCACAGACCTTCCTCCCCATCTTCTGTGGGGTTTCCCTGACCTCACCTAGTGTTTGGCTTTGGCTCTCTGTATTTACTACCATCTGTTCCTTGGTGACACCTCTCTGCTGACAGTTGGACTAGACACTGATCTATGAGTATAGCAGAATGTCATTAGTAATCATTTCATTGAATTTTTTTTCCAATTGTGTTTGTTTCTGTCCTTGGTTTCTGGGCTGTCCTGCTTCTGGCTACTGGCCATCCAGGCAGTGTCAGGCATGGGCAAATTCTAAAGGCTTGATCCTCAAGTTGGACCAGCCATTGGTTGGCCACTTCCACAAGTTCTGTGCCACAAATGCCCCAACACATCTTGGACACAGCATAGATTATAGCTTGAAGGTTTTGTGGCTGGGCTGGTGTCCCTATCCCACTGCTGGAAGCCTTGGCTGGACATAGAAGATGGCAGGTTCAGGATCCATATCCCACATTATTAGGAGTCTTTCACTTCTCAACAATGGTTATGATTTCATTTGCTCATTTTATTCATTTTTATTTTCAGTGCAAAAATATATGTTTGAGCTATGTTAACGCTGGATGAGTATTCAAACACAAATATTTGTCACTATGATTACATAAGTTCAGGTTATTGTCCTTCTTTTCCAGCTAAGACTGTAATAGCTGTGCTTAATGAATTATGGGATACCACACACTATTCCAAGTTTGTATTCATTAATTTAAAAACATGAATATAGATGCTAATGAATATCAATTTTAGTTTATTTTCTAATGGACCAAGGATCAATGTTTTCATTCATATAAATGTGACTAAACTCTTCTGGTTAATTTCACCAGCAAATGTTTGGTATGTGGATATGATGGTAATAACTATACCATACTCTCATAGGGCAGAGACTACACCATCTCTCTTCTCTTTATTTAGATTATCTTGTTGGAGAATAGATATATCTCAATGTGTCTTTCAGGGCTAGCATTCACTTCTGGCAGATATGTTTTACTACTTGGTTACATATTACTAAGTATCCATTTGTGTTCATCTATAAATACAACCCAATGTATGCAAGACAAAATTATTTTCTGTTATCTAATATTCTATGGATTTATATTTTCCTATAAATCCATGCAATGAAAAGAGTCTACAAATGAGAAATCATCTTTAAATAATGTAAAAAATAAAAATAACCACAAATCTATGCTACACCATAATCACCTCCTTGAAATAGTACAAAAACAAAAACTGAACATTTACCTTTAAAATAAGCACTCCTCAGAGAATTTGCAGAAGCATCAAGCAAATATCTCACAGGTCAGCTTAAGTAAAGTGAACTTTACAAAGTTGTTCTTAAGGTGACAAATGGAATTAGCTATAAAAATGAGCCATTATTCAAATTAAGTAATTCTTTTGATAACTTCTTTGCTACTTATGCAAATTAGCACTGTTGATAGGATTAAAGAATAAAAATAGAACAGTTATTTGACCTAAATGTAAAGTCATTCAAAGAATTATAAACAAATTTCTTTAAATTAAAAAATATTATTTAAAACGTATTTTTATTCTGTTTATATATGTATACCTATATCAGTGTGTGGGTATGTGAAAGAGTCCCTGAAGTCAGAGGTGCCTGATAACCCAGGAGCTAGAGGAGACATAGGTAATTGTGCGCTGCCTGATGTGGGTACTGGGATCAAACTCAAGTCCACTGCAAGAACATTAGATGCTCTAAGCTCCTTAGATACTTCTTTAGCCCCTTAAAAATACATATTTTGATTTAGATTTATCATTATGGTATGTACATTTGTGTGTATGTGCATTTATTTCTCTTTCTTCTCTCTTTGTCTCTCTCTGTCTCTCTGTCTCTCTGTCTCTCTGTCTTTCTGTCTTTCTGTCTGTCTGTCTCTCTGTCTCTGTCTCTGTCTCTCTTTTCCCTTTCTGACACAAATTTCAGGATTTGATGCTCTTCTTCCACTGTGGAATCCAGGGAACAAACTCAGGTCATCACCATTGGTGGCAGCACTTTTACCAGTGGAGTCATCTCCCCAGCACACTAGCAATCACATATGTCGAAACCATTTCATGTATCTAACTGAGAAGTACATGTGCATTATTTTGTTAGTTTCTCTCTACTTCTCATGTACTAGGATTGCTATTCCAGTTTGCCCCCCCCAAGTATTTCTGAATAATATTTTGTGTGCACCACAAATTCATCATTACATACATTATTAAAACATATATTCACCAAATAATGTATAATTTTCTAACCCATTCTTTATAATTCCTTATAAAGTCAAAGTCATACAAAATTGAAATATTTGTAATGAAGTTAATGAATTATGTGTTAATTCTGCATCAAGCTTTCATATATATTTTATACATTTTGAGGGAGGAGATGATGTTTGTTGGTTGTATCTCCATAGTAGTTTTAAAAACACAGCTGTAGTGATTTTCATTCAACTATTATACAAGGCTTCTCTTTCCCAATGTATTTGCCAGTAGTAGCTTACATTTGTTTTAATGATCAGAAATTCCTCCATCAGAGATATAGTCCAGAGCACTTACCTGGCATGTACAGACCTTAGATTGAGTCTCAACATATATCAGGCATGGTGGTCCATAATATCTAATCTATTACTTATGAGGTGGAGGCAGGAGGATTAGAAGTTCAAGGACATCTTTGACTATAGAGTCAGTTCAAGGTCAGGTTGGGCTACATGAGACCCTCTCTCCAAAGAAAAACTTATTCTAACTTGTTGTGTTATTATAGTTTTGTTTTCAATACTTCTAAGGTTAGATATGTTGAAACATTTTCAATTTGTTAAACATTCTTATCTCTTTTCTTAAAAGATGTTTTCTCATACCCCTTTTCCCCCTTTAGGTAACTTTTTCTTTTTTCTATTCCATTTTCCAGTTACTTATCAATTTCAGAATGTCAGCACTTAGCTCACATATGATTTACAAATATTTTCTCCTAATCTTTATGTTTTATCTTTATACTGGATTGTTTTCTTTGCTGTGAAGATTTTTAGTTTTTTTTGTTTTTGTTTTTGTTTTTTGCCATTCCACTTACCTATATTTGCTTTTGTTTTCTGTGATTTGGAGTCCATCAAGAAATCATCTTCTAGTCAATGTCATGAAGCATTCCCCTATTTTTTCTGTAGTAGGTTTGCAGTTTTAATTCTTACATGCTTGTCTTTTGTCCAGTTTGAATTTATTTTTAAAATTCTTCTGCTAGTGAATATCCAATGTTTCCAATATCTTTTACTGAAGATTTTGTTCTTTCTCCATTATTTGTTTATGGTACCTTTGTTGAAATTAAATTGACCATTAAAATAAATTTATTTATGGGCTTACCATATGGTGCAAAAAATACTATAGCTAGTAATGTGATAATTAGTAGGTTGAAATGTGTCTTTGCTCTTGGGTTTATTTCAATAAACCACAATAGCTAAGATGTAACAATTGAAATGCCCATGTGGTATTTGTGCATATACAAACATATATATATATATATATATGCATACACACATATGTAAGAATAATATATGTGTTATAGATAATATAAAGTATATTACATAACTCGCACACCCATATATGTATATATATGTGTGTGTATGTATGTATATATATATATATATATCTCATTATACACACGCATATATACATATCCATTAAGGAAGGGACTATTGTCAGTGAAAACATGAGTAGAACTAGAAGAAATTTTGTCATGCATAATGAGCCCAGAAAAGTCAACAGTAAATTATACCCCCTGAATGTGGAATCGAAAGGAGCTGGTTATATAGAAACCAAGAAAATAGAGAACTATCAAAGGCCAAGAGCCAGAAGAAGGGGAAGGGAATACAGTGTTGATCAAAAGGACAATTTTCAATGAGATTGGGAAGGACCTAGTTTCACTGATCTGGTCAAAAGTATGTTGATCACTTTCATCATATATTACCTGTCTAAAACTTGAAAACAATGATTTTTAACATTCTAATTGCAAAACAATGATTTCAGTGAGGTGGTTGTTGATTGTTATGCCAATTATATTCCAATTACCTTGACTGATTCTTTCTGCATTTTTTTCATGGATCATAACATCATATTATATCCCCAAACAGATATACTAAAAGAAGAAAAGGAAAAAAATCTGTTGTAGAATGCCATTTTGCAATCACAGATTTTCATCTAACATGCCAAACTCACCAAGGTGTATTAACTGCCTTCTCTACTTATAGTTGCCCTGCTCAGCTTCTTTCCTGGCATATATTATCTCATGATTACCACTTGCTCTTTAATCATGATCCTGTGGTTTCTTGTCCTGTAGTTCAACATTTCAAGGGTCTTGAAATAATTGAACAGTAGAGAGGAGATAAACAGAAACAGCAACATCAATAGCTCCTCTCTTGGTACCCATGAAATTGAATCACCTGTCCTTAATTATGTGTTTCTGAACATTATTTATTTGTTCAGAGGCTGTCTTGTGTGCTTGCTTTACAAAGAATGATTGAGCTACCTTGTGTAAGGTCAGGGTCATTTATCTTTAGTCACATGTTAAAATGAAACCTATTTTCAGTGCCTCTATGTTTCATCAAGGTGGCCTTTTATTCATTGTATCTTGATTGACATGAATGCAACAATTCATAATAATTTTAAATAAAAAGAGAAAAACCAACTTCCAGTGTAGAGCTGTACGCACCCTGGAAAACCAGGCCACTCACTTTGGTATCCATTATATCTCATTGAAGAAGTAGTTCCCATGGATTATTTATCAATTACAAGTTTTAATAAGAGAGCTGGAGTGATGGCTTAGTTGTAACAGCAGTTACTGTGACAGTATGAGGATGTGAGCTTGGATTAGCATCACACATCACAAACAAACACAGTTTCACAGGCATCATGTAAACACAGACCACACACACACACACACACACACCAAATATTAAAAAAACAACAACAATAAACTGAAAACTTAAAGAGAGATGTAGCTTGCCAATGTTGCAACTTTCGCTGTTCCCCATGGGGTTTCCAGTTTCATTGCTCAAAGTTCCTAGGTGCTGCCTTGGCTTCTGGAATTGGCATTTGAGTTTTGGCATCAATTTCTGTTGCTGTCATTCTCTGTCAGCAGTATTCATGTTGACACTGCTCTAAGCAATCTTTTCTAGGAGGCAAGTTTACAGGAGAAATGGAAACTTTCCACCCAATTATGTTACACTGGCAATAAGAGCAGACACACATAATCAGTCTCCTTCTTCTGCACACTTAGTTAGTTATATTTCTCCTCTATTTAATGAACTGACAAAAATTCCCTGGAGACTGATCAAGAGATAGTTTGAATGACTCTTTATTTTCAGCGTAAGTCTCCATGTACTTGCTTTGGGAGAGATGCCTCTTTCACAAGAAAATTAATTCCTGGAGATCAAGTGTTAGATAATTATGTTTATTTTTAATTTCTTAATTTACATTTTATTTGTAAACTTCTGAGGCAGGGCTTAATTTATCACAGGTTGATTTTAACTCTCTAGGTAGCTGAGGATGACCTCCCATTTCGGATCTTCCTCCCTACATTTTCCAAATGCTGGGATTACAGTCATGCACCAATATTTCCCATTTCTTTGGTTCTGAGGATTGAGCCCAGGCTTTCATGCATGCTTCAAAGCACTATGCTAGCTGAGGAACACTTCCCTATGACTTCTTAATTTATAATCCTAGGGAACCCTTATTACTCAAAAAAAATTCATTTTGAAGCCCCTTGATAGTAATCAATGATTTGTATAAATTAAAACTTAGAAGGACATCAGATACACTTTGAAGTTAGTGATTTTACACATACTGTGTGGGTTACGTCCTTATACTGGGCTCATCTACACACAAACAATGGTGACTTGATATAAACTGTCAGAATTTCTTTCTGTTTCAGTGAAAAATTAAGAGATATGCGAGTATTATATCTAGAGATTATCTCTTAGAAGATTTGGATAGATGTAAAAGAATCTCTTAAGCAAATAATGATACGAACAATATCATAAATAGGGAGAGACACATGTTTCAACAAATTGCCTGTAGAAGCTCATGACTTAGCAAATAAGTTAATGCAACTTCTGACAGACTAAATAAAGAGTTTTTACCAAGAGGTGACAATTAAGATCTTAGAAAAGAGTTTGTTTGCCGCATTAAAAATTCTATACTTCATTTGATTTGTGACAGTTGGATGAGACAGATTTGTTAAATAAAGACACAGAGTATAGATCATATTGATGCGTACAAAGTAATATTTTACAATATTTTAACAAGTAGATTAAAAAGGAACAAGACAGGGTATTTTTTTTTCATTATATAACAACCCCCACACATAAGCTAATTGAAAGGAGGAAACGTTTATTTGGCTCCTGATCTCAAGGTTTTAGTCCATGGTGGACTGACTTCATTATGGAAAGTCTATGGTGAGTCAAAAATGCTGTGGTAGTGGGAGCATGTATAGGGAATGTTGTTCATTTTATGGTGCCTGCTAAATAAATGGAAGGTTCAGGGGAAGAAGAAAGAAAGGCAAGGACAGAGGAAGGGGAAAGAGAGAGGGAAAAAGCTTTGGGACAGGACACTCATTTCAAAGTTAGCTCCCAGATGATCTAAGTCCATCAGTTAGGCCCTACTTTCTAACTGCCCATTCAGCTGTTAAATCATCATGATTTAACAACTCATTGATGAAACTGCCACCCTAATGATCCACTCACCTCCCAGTAGTGTGATTAGGTCTTCATGGTTTAGGTATGTAACTGGCATGCCATATATAAACCATAGCACAGAGGCAGACAGTCTAAGAAGTGGTTTAAAATATAGGACTATGGAATATGAGTGATTAGTGGATGTATGAATGCCTAAAGAGTATGGTTCAATAGCTTAACCCTGTGTTGTTAATGAGATAAGCACTTGTTAGTTTATTTAGCCTGAGTTTTGGGAGTACTCAGGTCAGAAGTCCTCATGAGAATCCTGAGAGCATTCTGGGTGAGTAGACCAAGATCTGAGTCAACTTCTTTAGTAGTCTAAATGACAGGAAAAATGATCCTGGTCCTATTGTCAGGAAAGGGTAACAGGACGTTGGTGGACAGAAATAATGATAGAACTAGATTGACTCCTTGAATATTTGATGTAATTAAAGCAGCCCTGGTTCTGAGTTTACACACCACAATAGTAGATAGAGCTGACAACCCTTTGAGACAATCCCCAGGTGAGCAGTACATGCATTATATATTGTTTTTTCCCACACTGGAGATTCCCAACCTAGTAAAAAGTAATCAAAAAGATGTATTCCCCCTAGAATGTAAACAAACAAAATAATGGAAGATAAACAATCAAAATAATGGAAGAAGAGTCTGTAGATGCATCAGGAACAAATAAACTTACTATTTGAAGGAAAAGAAAGGACCTGTGAGCCTCTTGATTGTTTATAGGAAAGGAGATAGGAGTACCTGTCGGTAGAGAAGGACTGTCCTGATGACAAGGAGCCATTTCATTGCAGTATGCATGTGTACCCAGAGCTGTGATTACAAGTGGATACCACCAAGCTAGCTTTCTAAGGGAGCTGGGGATAAAACTCAGGTCCCCATGCTTATGAAGCACTGTACCTACTCAGCTGTCTCTCAGCCCCATAACTGCAATATTTCTTATGAGTGTGATCACAATTTTCTGAGGACACTAATTAACAATTATGACACAGCCATTATGATAATAGCTGTAAGTTCGTGTATGTAAAATGTCAGTATGTGCCAGTGAAGTTCAACTGTTTAAGAAGTATTATCTGAACAGGCTTTGGTGGTACATCCCTCTACTCTCATCATTCAGGAGGTGGAGGCAGGAGGACTTCAGGGCTAGGTCGCCAGACTGCATAACTTAGAAAACTCTTCCCTTAATAAAATAAAAAAAAAATTAAACAAGGATGCTAAGTTGATATCTTATTGGTAGAGGACTTACGTTCATATGGTCTTAAGTTTAAAGAATACAGAAAAAGCACCACTTGATTTAATTTTCACCACACTTACGTTGACTGTTCACATTATCTTAATTTTACTGTGCTCTCTTAAATGATAAGATGGCTTATCTACATTAAGCAAGTTTTGGTAAGGTGTTTTTTTATGTGCCATATTTTAAAACCATTAATTGTAAAACACAGTGTGATTTATTTACCTGTTCTCAAATGATGATGTAGATTTAATCTTCAAAAGTAATCAAGATGTATTGAAACTACTATTAGTCTAGCTTGTATTGTGAGCCCTCTGGGGAAAATTGTAGCAGTACTTAAATGTGTGTATCTTAATTCTCGAGCATATGGGCTTTACCGGTGTGAGCCTGTTGTTTGTCTGTAGCTCAATTTGCTCTGTGACCAGACAAGTATGTGGATGGTAGGAGGCCTTTGAATTTTGTTGGACCTTGGTTTATCATCTACCATATGGATAATCTTCTTTGTGTGTTTCAACAATTGTTCTAGTTGCTGCTGACAATTTGTGTGTGTGCACATATATATAGTGTGTGCATGTGTGTATATATATGTGTGTGTGTGTGTGTGTGTGTGTGTGTGTGTGTGTATGAACAACCTTAACTCTGTTTATCAAGTGACCCAAAACTTAACATTCTTATCCAGTAATTCAAGATATGTGTAGGAAACTTCCAATTTTTATCTTACATTTCTAAGGTTATTCTATCCTTTATTTTATGTAAATTGGGGTTGTATTACTATTTGAAAGGCACAATTGCTGGCTATTCAAACTTTTAATAGTACAAACATTTATCCTGATATCATTTTTTCCCCGATGTTCACTAACTACCAGGGCCATCTTTTAGCTATTTCTGATGTGACATAATCTCTTGCCTTCGTTTTGGCATCCAGTTATTTGTATTAACCATGTATCATTGTTACTGCTATAGGTATGGTATACTGATGTCTCTGTTTTTTTAACAGCAGTATTGAGCTAACTCTCCATAATACAATTCACAACTTGTCTGTGAGTAGATCCCTCAACATTTCTTATGCTTTTGACCTGCCCTGTGTTCCCCTTCACACACTCTTTGGTTTAAACTTTTAAATATTTTTCTTATTATCAACAATAGACTTGTTGGCTATGCATGATTTTATTATGGACCCTAGATACTACATAATACAGTCTTCCCTATGGGCTTCATATTTACATATTTAGTACATTTTTTTCTTCATTCTTTCTTGTGATTAACACTGCATATTAAGTCTGTGGTCACATTCAATTAAAAACCCTTTTTTTGTCAAATGATGGTTACAGGCTGATTTTATTTTCTATAGTCACTGTTTCTGTTTGTGAGACATAAGTAGCTAGATAAGAAACATATTATGAATAAATGATAGATGGTTAGATAAGATGCACAGATAGATAATAAATAGATAGCATATAAATGAAAGATACATAGAGAAGATATACAATAGAAAGACAGAGAATAGAAATACAGGAAATAATTGTGCCACTATGTGCAAATATTGCTCACACAGGGCAAAAAGCTGATGCTGAGATAATTTGCTTGGTTTTCTTTATCAGGGTGTGAAATCATTCACACAAGGTGTGTATACTAGAGGCCTGCTCTTTGACAGGTACCATACTGGACTCAGACAATTCAATAAAGATAAAAAGATGCATGTTCGAAGAATCTGATGACATACTGGAAGGTACACTATTGTATGGCATCCACAGTTAACAGCAGAAAGAAAAAATGTGGCCATGCTCATTAGAGAGAGGGAGGAGGGAGAG
>CABHPR010121970.1:0-21333 GCA_902168415.1 Peromyscus melanophrys | reverse complement strand
GAGAGAGAGAGAGAGAGAGAGAGAGAGAGAGAGAGAGAGAGAGAGAGTTGATCTATTAATTCATCAATGATTTTACAGCAGCAGTAATATTATTTGGATTGTAATAAAAAAGCTATGAGTAAATTATAGTTTTAAATGGCTCTGGGCGTTGGATAACTAATGATGGAATTTAATCCAATCACTTGTAGAAAACCTTATTTTAGAGGGACAAACCAATGTGTAACTATGTCATTGGAGAAGACTGCTTAAGCACCTTTCTGAGCAGAAGTATTCTGGCCAGTTGTGTTACACAACAACAATAAAGGAAGCATAGATCCATTAAACAAGTTGGCTAAAGATTCCAAGCACATTTGGTTATGGATACTGTATTTATTGGTAACTCTACCCTAGACTCTGTGGCTACTTAAGAACTGTGTCTGAATTACAAGACAGTTTTAAAGCATATTTAGCTAGTAAGCCAACATTAAATAGTGAAAATTGTCTTTGTAAGCTTTTTACAATGTCTGTTTCCTAGTCAAGTTGATAGTTATTAATTAAGCAAAGACAATAAGGGCATAGCCCTTAATTCTCATTTACTGTCAGACAAGCCTTATTCTTCCCTACATATATGTTTTTAAGAATGCTGTGCCAACTAAAAGGAATACTAAGCATTCCCCATTTTGAGCAGGAAGGCCCTCCAGTGTCTTGAAAATTCATGCCATTCCCACCTCTGCCCTGTAATTTTTCACCCAGACACTTGCTTCCCATCTTAACACTGGATTCATTTAAGGCTTAGTAAGTGCCTTGTAAATATGGTTGTGGAATGGTGTCATAGATTAGCTTTAAAGGTTTTTAAACCTACTACAAGAAGAATCACATGGAGATCGAGCTTCTGTGTAGAAGCAGTCAGGGCTCTGGGTCATTGTTTCTAATTGGGATGATTATTGATTTCTTTGGGCTCCTCAAGAATCTTATAAATATGTTGGAAAGATATTTGATATAGTTTTTTTAAATCTATAACTGTTGCTTTATTGCTGAGAGGCTGAAGTCAAGAGGTGGGCAAACTGACCTTTCTTGTCCGTGTCTCATACGTGATGTTCTTAGGACAGGTATGTCATCTTTATAGGACTCAGCTTCCACTTCCATAAAAAGCTTAAGTGAGTGTCTTAGTTACTTTATCCTTACTGTGATAAAATATTCTGACAAAGACACCTTAAGAGAGAAAGGATTTATTTTGGGTTACAGTTACACAAAGATGTAGTTCATCATGGCAAGAAATTCATAGCACTCAGCAGGAAAAGTATTACAGGAGTGAGAGGCTGGCTGGTCATATTGCATCAGAATTCAAGAATTAGAGAGAGAACAGGAAGTTGGGCCCTGATACAAAATTTCGAGATTTGCATGCAGTGACCTACTTCTTATAGTGAAATTCACTTCCTATATAGTATCCACTACATTCCCAAGTAGTGTTGTTAAATGCTGACCAAATGTTCACACATATGAGTCTAATAGGGAAGAGGATTTCACATTCAACCACAACTACGCATATCATATTTATAATGTATAGAATACATTTATCATGACATCTGGTAGTTAATAAGGGTTATGATATTGTAATTATTTTCATGGTTTTATTGTCTTCTGGATATGACTTTTCTGTATCTATTAGCTTATGTACTTCTTAGTAGCATGCCATAAAACATATTAAGCAGAGGAATTAACAACAGGAATACAGGATTTGGTCATGGGAAGTTTACCCTGGGTCTTTTCCAAAATTAGTTGTTTGCCTTCTGTTTTCATTATTACTGCAATCAGCCTAGTAAGCAGCAATAATACCACAATTTTTGCATGTAGAGCACTTAACCAAATGGTTTGACCAAGGTTTTCTAGGACTTCATTTATTATGTTCAAACCAGCATTGTGAAGACATGAAGGAATTATGGGGTTATAGGCATACAATTTATATATGAATTAAATTAATTAGTGGGCCTGATTCATAAGCAAGAATGAAGCTTTTAGTGAGATTCCATTTCCATGAAATCACCATGGTCTTTGCCAAGCACTTGTTATTTTATCTAACCTGCATACCAGCAGTTAGCATCAAAGTGAAGACAGTGTAAGGTGTGCTGTTTGTTTGGTCCTTGGGTGATCAACGTTGGAGTGTCCAGGATTTGTCAGTTTCAAAGTTAAACACTTTTCTGGATCACTGCTTTATTGATTCTAGTTCAACCTTCATTGTTCCTCTTGAATAATTGTTTTCTGCAGTTAGCAGGGTACAAGTGACCTGGAAGAATAAAGCAGAAAAATGAGAGGGGATTTGCTTAGGAAGGATGAGAAAGATAAAAGCAGATGTAGAGAGGAAGGTAAAATAACAGTAAGGATGTCTGAAAAAGTCATACAAAATCATACTATCTACCTAAGTGTGCATATGCATATACTCGTATAATTTAAATGAAAATTTCCCATCTGTAATGAATATGCTGCTCCAAATATCCATAGCCTATGTAACAAAAACCCCAACACCAGGCATGAGAAATTCTTTTTTGAGTTGTTGGTTAGGGCTGTCAGAGTGATTCCCAAAACACAGTCTGCTGCTGTTACCCTTAGCTGCTCCCTCAAGATGGAAAGTAAGTTCCTATTGCTGAAGAAACCAAGCACTTGAGACACAGGACTTGAAGGACCTGAGATAGATCTCACTTGAAAATCTTCTGCCCTAGAACTACCTTAAATGACCAGAATGAAGGGTACCATTCAAGCTTTCAAAATATGACACCTATGAGCAAGAACAATGACCAGAATGGCACAATATCCATAAGGGTGCAATAATAGTGCACATGACTTGGTAGTAGCCAACAGCTCTTTTATTGAACCTAAGGCCTGCTCAATAAGAAAGAAGGTACGTCTAGTACTGGAATCCTAGACAACTATGAAAGTCTGGTGAAGTTATGAATATTGGAGTAGAACCCATAACTGACATTTTGATAAATCACACAATCCCTAGCTCCATTCTAAATATTTATACTTAAACTCACAGATAAGTGTAGTCCTCACCCCCGTCATCAAGAAAACACTCTGCAACAGAGAGCATTACAGAAAACCGTAACTATCTAACTGAAAAGTTTGAGAGCCCAGTCCTAATTGATACTGTCCTATTTGATTACTATTAAAATTGCAGCAATCTACTATTAAGCTGATGCACTAATCTACAACACAACTCCTGCATTTAAGGCTCTGGAATCATCAGGGAAAGAGGGAGTCAAAGATTGGAAAAGCCAGATGATCGGGGAGTTGGCTTTGAGACTGTTCCTCATAGAATTGCCAGAGGCTTTATCTGTTAAGTTTCATCAACATGGCTGCCTAGGCTTGACCTGAACAAGGTTGACACCAATAGACATGGTAATGTGGAGAGGGGAAAGCTCACAAGGCCTCATTGTTGTTGCTTTTCAACACAGGGTTTCTCTGTGTAGCCCTCCTTGTCTTGGAACTTGCTCTGTAGGTCAGGCTGGCCTTGAACTCAGGTAACTGCCTGCCTCTGCCTCCTGAGTGTTGAGCTTAAAGGAGTTTGCTCCCTCCACCTGGCAGAAAGCATTTTAACCACTGAGGCGTCTCCTCTGCCTGCTTACAAGGACTTAATCCTAGATGGCACTGTAGGAGATGGAGGAGACTAAATAATGATGTGCTTTCTCTTCAGTGATGAAAGCACAGGCATTGCTGTTAAAATTACCACCTTACTGACTGGTCTAGGTATTTTGGCATTGCAAAGTTGCTTAATGTATTTTTTAAAGGATAATTAAGCTTTATGCCCCAGAAAAATTGTGTTTGGGATATATTTTGTATCTTATAGAATTATTTGTAAATTTAATATGAACTTATATTAGTAATGGTTCTCATTGCATGGCTATACATCTAGCACACAGCAACAACGTATGGGAAGAAGTATTTAATTTTCTCCTATTTTTAGGTAGACACAGTCTATTATGGAGGGAGAGGCTTGGCAGTGCTTAGCAGCAGGAACAAGCTGGGATCCCTCACATCTGTGCAGAAGATGGGTAGAGAAAAGCGAATGCTGTTGCCAAGGTGTCATTTTCCCTACCCCCATGTTATTCAGTCAGTCCCATATGCCTTTGGGATGGGTCTTCCTTCATTAGTTCGCCCTTTCTGAAAACAATGCTGTAGACAGCCCCAGTGTTAAACTAGCAGAGCTGCTAAAGAAGATTAACCATTCTTGGACCATGAAAGCAAATGACGACTTCAAACCCTCTTCTCAGTGCTTGTGACAGAAATGATTCCAAACTGGCACGGTTATCCTAATAAGTCGATGAGATGCGGACAGTCAGAGTGCTGGGAGCAGTGCTGGACACACAGAGAAGATGTCTACATCCGCATTCCTTGAAGAACGGCATCAAATGCTCTGCCAGCATGTTATCAGCCAGTAATACAATCTGCTCTTGCTCAAGTCTTTTATATAAAGTGGCATATAAATCCCGTCTCTCTCTCCTTTCATTTACCTTAGCTCATGTCTACATTACTTAGAACACCTAAGCGTTGCTGTACTTATTACTTAGGCAGTAAGGGCAAGACTAGAAAGTGCATGTTGTCTACACAGGGACAACTTCTTTTTTCCGCAAGTGGTTTTCATCTGCAGTTAATGGAATCTTCAAGTGCAGAACACGAAAACATGGAGAAGCTAACTAAATGTATGCAGATATTTGTGTTACATACTATTACACAATAATATTTGTCCCATGTTACATATGAACTTGGTGGTGCTGAGACAGTTGAAAAGCTGACCAGAGCCATGAGGGATGAGTATTATGGAGTCTGGACTCAAGTCCAACCCATCAACTGGGATTATGAGTTACTACCTTTGAACTATGTGTGTGGAATATGTACAGTTTCCTAGAAGAGACACATTCATTCCCATTTTAATCAACGTATCTTACAATATGGAGAACCAAGCAGTAGAATCTATTTTTAATTTCAATGAAGTAAAATAATAGTTTGAAAAAAGAAAGAGAAGCTAAGATTTATAAGATAAAAAGCTCAAAGCCTCAGGTAACTACTAGTTAAATAAATAGAAATATATAAGATATAACAGTAATAAAAGATGATGGGCTTCATGGTTAAACAGAATAAAAGTCTCACCACTTAGAAATGTGAGGTCAACATGACAGTTTTTCATTCGGTACTAGCCACTCATATTTAAATGTGTAAACACTGATTTGTAAAAACAAGGATTTATTTCAAAATAGTTTGTAGCACTATAAAGTCCAAATAAAACAATGCTACAGACTGAATTTGACCACAGGGCCACTGGTACACAATATTCATAAGACATACCACAACTACCTGATGAGGAATGTCTGGTAAACACAGAGAAGTGACCTGCCTCTGATACAAGGATCTCCATTTGTGAAAGAAATTCCACTGAAAACAACTTCTATCAGGTATTGAGTGCATTGCAGTCAAGCTAGAAAATACAACATGAATCCAGGTCTTACTGAACTAAAAACTATGGTGCAAACCATAACAGAATGCTGCAGAAACTTCTGACCTTCATTCCCACCTCACTTTGCAAAATATCTATCCTTACCTCTGGCATGTGAATTTTTTCTTGATATTTTTCATTGAAATACAATAAGGCAATAAACATTTTTACAGTGACAATCTTGATAAATGTTGTAATCCTGGTTAGTTTGTTTATACTGTTTTTGTTTATTGTCTACTGTCTAGTTTTGTTTTTATTTGAGACAAAGTCCCCATGTATAGCACTTGCTGACCTGGAACTCCCAGACATCTTCGGCCTCTGCTTCCTGAGTGCTGGAATTAAAGTCACATGACACATGCCTGACTAACGTTTGTTTTCTGGTGCTGTGGACTATTACTTTACTCTAAGTAGTTCACTCTAATTGCTGTGGAATAAATAGCAGAGATTCCCAACTCACAATCACTAACCCAGTCTAGAGGTTTCTAGAACAATTGATTGTCAGACTCCAT
Source organism: Peromyscus melanophrys (assembly GCA_902168415.1). Taxonomy (NCBI): domain Eukaryota; kingdom Metazoa; phylum Chordata; class Mammalia; order Rodentia; family Cricetidae; genus Peromyscus; species Peromyscus melanophrys. The sequence goes on along the minus strand of CABHPR010121970.1, from coordinate 15,357 downwards.
AATGAAAGTAGCAAACTGATTCAGCTTGAAATATTTAAAATATGCTTAACATTCTGTCCTTAGTAGTGTGCATGTCTAGAGAAATGTACAGAGAACACAGAACTTTTTAACTATGTCCTCCAAGGCAAAGTAAAGGCAAAGTACACAATATCGCTTGGAAACTAAGTCTTTCTAGGGAGGAACTGTGCTACTAATACTATTTCATTATTTATAATTATTGTCTTGATAGTCTTACAAGGCTAAAATAGAGATTCATGTTTGCATTTGAACATGTGGAATTCCTTTCCTTTTTAATGGTAATGGCTATTAAATGTGATTTTTTTATATGTTTGTTTATTTGTTTTTGTTTGGGCATGTGTGTGTGCATGTGCACACAAATGCATGTGGTCATGTGTGTGTGCATGTGTACACAAATGCATGTTTCCATGCATGAATGACAGCCCATTTGGCACAAGTGTGGAGGCCAACAATTTCAAATGTTAATTGCTTCCTCCTTGTTTGTCTTGTTCACTTCTGTGAGTGCAAAGCTATCTAGCCCACAGAGTCCTAAGGATTCTCCTGTTTCTACCTTCCATCCTCATTCACACCTTAGAAAATTTGAGATTACCGATACCTCTATTTGGCTTAACAGTGATCTGGGGATCCATAGTCAGGCCTTCATGCTCATTCATGCTTCTTGCTGTATCATGTTCTATACCTACTGAGCCACCCAGGTCTACAGCCTTGTTAAAATGTTAATCATTTTTATCATCCTATTCTTCAGCACTACATGAGGTGTTTCTTTATATTCCATCCTGAAAGAGACGCAAAGTCTTGCATGTTTTTCCACCCATACCAGGAGATTTACAGCACTACCAGAAAAAGGAAATGAAGTCACATTCATTTAATTCTGAAATGAAAATTAATCGAATCACATCACCTATAGTAGAATATATAGTGCTAGAAGTTGCCATAGGTACCATGTCCTAAAATGAATCTAATGTGATGAACATAAACTGCCTCAGATCGCATCTTAGAAAAATTAAAACTTTGAACATATATGAAGACTTTTATCCTGTTTCCTAAAGGGGAATGAAATGATCACAGGCCATGGCAGATAACATTCTAATCAGAATACGAAACATCAATTTTCTTACCAGGACAATCAACAGCATAGCTAGAATGATGAATTGGATTCAATTTATTTTCATATGTCATCTGTTATCCCAATTCCTTCAAATGTGAAATAGCATTAATTCCATACTTTGAAGAGGAATTTCCAACTCTCTGGTGTCGCAGTGGATAGATCTGTTATTTGTCTCCAAGGACAAGGTGGTGTTTCCTGCCCTTCCTCCCATAGTGCTTTGACACTTTCTTTCATCTCAGAGGCACAGAACCTGCTACAAAGGAAGCAATGCAATGCAGACAGGGAGATAGTGATGGTAGAAGAAGATGTTTTAGCTGCAGTGAGGGATTCCAAAATGAGGATCCAAGTTTCACACTCAGTTTACAGAAGGCTGAAAGTGGCATACACATGGAAGCCAGTGCCTTGTGAACAACTGGAGAGATCCTGGTGGAAAAGCAGTAAAGCTATTTTCTAGTCTTTAAATGACTGTCAGATCAAAGGGGCAATGTAAGTGCTCAGGGCTCTTTGTAATGCCCAAGATCTGAACAAAACAACATTCTGCTATCCTTCAAAGTGTGATAAAGAATTCCTTGTAATACCCCAGCGAGGTCAGTGCAGTTACTGATAGCCCATTGTGGAGGTTTTGCATTTCTCTAGAGTGCACTGATAAATGATAAATTTTGCAGTGCATCCAAAGAAAGGATGAAGGTCTCTTTCTAACTATTTAGCTGGTAACTGAATGACAATTTTAAAAATTGTCCTCCTGAATGCCACCACTGCCCATGCTTTTAAAGTGAAAAGAAATATCTCAAGTTCTATGTATCTCCAAAGTTACATTAAAACATAATTATCACGCAAGTCATACCAGCTTTGATTCATTGCAATAAGTAGAATCTATTGTTAAAAATACCATATACAACCCTTTATCAACACTTTTTCTCTTGTGACTAACTCACGGGTATTGGTCATTTTAGCATTTATGTCCCTTATAAATATTGTTCTCACCTTGAATCTAATCCTCTATTGTAGTGCACTTCTCCTTGAAACCAAGTAGCTTGAAATTGTACAGGTATTGCCAGCAGAAGGTGAAAAATCAGCAAATGGCCATGTTTTATTCTTCTACCTTAGAGTCTTAAACATAGTGCTTTCCTCTTGAGATTCTATCAAAGACTGTTCAAAATCAAGTCAGGTAGTTAAATGTTTGGCTTTATTTCATGTACCATAAAAAATAATCTTGTGCAAGTCCTGAATCTAGAATTCTTTCTCTTAATGAATGCTTCAACACTAAGTATTGAAAAGCAATTTAATTTTATGAAACTCTAAGTATCAAGTCTTAGAAGCCATTATTTATATGATGAATCTGTGACTTGCCAATTTGCCTTGAAGCATTGTACAGAATTTTTTTCTTGTTGTGTTTTCTTTATTGCTGTAGTGCATGTTGCTATTTACTGTGGAAAGATAATCTCAGAGCAAGAAAAATGTGTGTGTGTGTGTGTGTGTGTGTGTGTGTGTGTGTGTGTGTGTGTTTATGGGGTGCTTTAAGTATCTCTTTTGATATCTAAACACTTTTAAATGTTTATACAGAAATAATTTAGATGAATATATTAATCAAGTAAAATAACACAAAGATAATTTAACTTAAAGTATGTATAAAACTAATTTATTGATATAATGAACCTTTAATTTTTCATTAACAGTTACAACTAAAAAAATTTAAAGCCATGTTCTTCTTATAGGTAGTGTTTGGGAAAATGCCTTTAAAGAAAGGTTATGCAATACCCTGCATTCATTGGGCTTAAACCAAAAGAAATGACCGTATAGTACATCATGCACTTTGTCTGCAGGGTGTAGAGACTTCATTCTGGCACTGACATGGGAGTTTCTTCCATACTGTCTAGCTCTCTTAGGCATAGTGTCAGATGGGCCCTTGTGGGCTAATGGGCAAGTAGTCTTCAACAGTTATACTCAACCGTGACTCCTGGGAGTTTCACTTAAGTCCTGCCTAAGAAGATGTGATCAATGGTGTATAAGTGGCATGACTATTATGGGAGTAATCAACCATTTCTGATTTAATTCATTCCAGATACCATAAGCCTACTCAATATCTCAATTAAGTTACAAATTATTTGGTTTATAGATTGGTGTACTTATCCCAAAGTCTTGCTTAACTCTCAGAGGGATTCTAAAGTTAACATTTATCATCATTGTCACAATTTGTGATGTAAAATACATTGGAAATAAGCTATCCAAAGTATTCCTTATAGTTTATATGGAGAATGTAGTTGTCATGCTTTCACTTCTAGTGATTAGTTGCTTTACATTAGTACATGAGGTTTTACATGTCATGGAAAACTAGGAAGATATTGTCTTCCTGACCCATGAATGCTCCAAAAGTAATTACTTAAAATACAGTACACACTGAGATAGCTAATGCAGGATAATAATTAATATTTAACATGTATACATATATATAAACACATATGACCATGTGCTAGTATGAAAATCCAATGGGATATGTATAAAATCACAATCTCAATTAGTATGTTTGGAGCAGAAACTTCAAATATATTGAGTTATTCATGTTTCTCACATGATACATTCATTTTTCAAATAAATTTTTTTTTATTTTAAAGCTATGCATAAAAATTGAAAATTTAAAAATAATAAATCTCATTCTGTCTCTATGTAGTATATACACACAAACATAAACATATATAAATGTGTATATATGTATATTAATCAGCATGTTAATTTGGAGATACATTTGTGTAATTGAAAACCGCAATCTTGGTTAACTATGCCCAAAGGTTGATACAATATTGTACTTATTTTTGGAAAACATAGAAACCAAAAGACACACAGACACACATTATTAGTCTGATGATTAAAACTTAGAAGCTCATTTAAATATCACTGATTTTTTTAAGGATGAAGATGCTAAGTTAAAGTCATCCAAATTTAAGGAGTCAGTATGCTTCTGAACTCAGTTCATGCCTTGCTCTCCTCTCTTGAACTTAGCTCTTCCACCTGAACTTGAAGCATATGGAAAAATGTCTGTTCTCCAATGATAGCTGATTATGATCATGTTTATCATCAAACAATTAAGCCTTCAACAATGGTAACCTCAAGTGAAAGTACACATGTACTTATAACCACACACACACACACACACACACACACACACACACACACACACTCAAATACATACATTTAAATGCTGTATATACTCATGAGTAAATAGTGTAAAGTTAAACTAGCTATATTAATATTTCATATGAGTTGATTATAGTAGCAAGATCTTAGTAGAAAAGGTATGTTTTCTCCCACCAGCCTAACACCTGGGAGCAAACATTTCTATCAAGAGCATGAATTGTTCTAGATTAAATTTTGCACAAATAACAGTATACCAAAGAGTGTGGTTGATAAATCCACTGTCACTCCACTGAAGAAGACTGACTTTCCTTTCTCCCAGAAGCTATCATTTGAAAATATCTTCTCAGCTAGGAATGGGGCATTATACCTACTTCACCTTTGCATGGTAGGATTTTGTCTGATTTGAACTTTTGTAGCTTTTATGCACAGTTTCATAGTCTCCATGAGTTCATATATGCATCAGTCTGTTGTGTCTGCAAAATGCTGTTCCCCTGGAGTCATCCGCTTCCTCTGGTCCTTACAACCTTTCTGTTTTCTCTTCTGCAGAAATTCCTGATCTTTGATGGGAGAGTTATGATAAACTCATTCCATCCCATTCAGGTTTGAATGCTTTGAAGTTTCTCATTTTCTACATGTTGTCCAGTTGTTAGTCTCTGTGTTGTTACTGTCTACTGCAAGAAGATGCTTCTATGATGAGACTGAGAGGTGCATTCGTCTCTGTGTACAGCAATACATCATTAGGAGTCATTTTATTGCTATATTCATTTTGCAGAATAATAAAAAAAAGGTGTCCCTAGTATCCTAGGTTCCAGAAAACCATATTGCCAGGGAAGGCCTTTCTCCTCAGCTTTGCTCTGTGGGATCGGTTCTGTGCTTTCTGTTGCTGAGTGCAATCCTTGGCTTTATAAGGCATAGCTAGTATGCAGCATAATTCTACACTAGTGGGTCCAGCTACATCAAAAATGGACCTAATGTGGCTTCTACAGAATGCATGCACTTGTCTGCCTATCACAGCAAAGTAAGTGTTTTCTGTAGATGTAAAATCACTTTGATACTTTCTCAATTTGGAAATTATGCATCAAATTCAAAGAAAATGATTTTCTGAGAAAAATCAAATCACTGTTTCAAATCTGCCCTACTTAAGATATCTCAAGTTTTTATCCATTTAAGACTTAAATATCAAATATTACAAAAATTATTTTCTCTCCAAGCTATTTAGCACCTATTTATTCATGCATATAATTCTCTCTTTAGGCACTATAGATGGTGATCAGTATAGTATGAGGATACCCATGTGAATAACTGCCTTGCTCTTTAGTTTTGCGAAGACGTCAAATACAGTATCTAGTGTTTCCATAAGGACTACATGTTAGCCTTATTTACAACTGAATATTTGTGTTTTACACTGTGGAGTTTTTGATGGTTCTAGGGATCAGATTTTGATGCATAAATTTAACTAATGATATCAATAAAATCCAGGAGTCAGATATTGGTGTAAAACCAGAAAGATCAGAGAAGCAGGGGAGCAGCCACCGTCACTTCCTATCTCTCTACTTCCTCCAACCAAAAGGGCCGAGATCCTATCTCTGTCTTGCTTTACCACTTCCTGTTTCTTCTCTGCACAGACTTCCAACCTCTATGGTTAACTGGTGGCTAGATCCACCCTCTGACTTCAAGCAAGCTTTATTTGTCAGAATACAAACAAATACCACACAATAAGATTTAAGACATTTCACATGCTTGGTAAGCACTCTACAATTGAGTTGTAGCCTCAGTCCTTCCATAGTTCTTTGAATTCTTTTTGTTCTCAGCTATAATTCCTTTGTTAGTGCTATTCATTTATTTAGAGGGTTTTGGATATGTTCCCTGTTCCTCTTTGCTCTTCAGTTGCCCTTTGTTCTGATGTCTTCAAGAACTTCTGAAATAATCACTATCTGTGTTTGACTGTTCATCAGTTTGGTCCCCAGTGGATCAAGTAGGTCAGTGTGCAGACCAATCATTGTTCATTGTATGACTGAAGAGAGTATTGAATTAGAAGTAAAACTTCTGTGGCTATAAGCATATACATCATAATTGGCTTTCACAGAGATCATAGTAAGGAAAATAACATCATCAATTTTTTAAAAAAATTGTTCTACAATTTACTTAAATGTTAATGGTGTCCAAATACAGGGTGTGTACAGCTGTATAGGGGTCAGGGGTAGGTTTTCATTTTAAAGTTCTCAGAATTTGTACATTAACTGGAGCACAGGTAAAGGAAAGGCATTTTGTAGCAAGAGGATATGAGATCAATAAGGAAGAAGAGAGTTTAGATGATTTCTCCCAGAGACTGTTGCCATCTATAAAGCTTACTTCTTATAGCAAGCACAACTCCCTTGTTTATTGGTTGTCAGCCTTGCCTTTTGTGGCTGAGCCATCTCCCCAGCCAGCATGTACAACTACTTTAAAGACAGAAATTAGAAGAAAATAAATTGGAGATCAAACTATTGACAAGATAAGAATGTTATGGATGTTAATCCTTAACTGAGATCAAAGAAGCTGGTCTTTAAATTGTGTGCATATATAGCATGTCACTAAGCAATTCAATAAACATCTGATTTATAAGTTGACTCTTGATTTTCTCCATGGCCTAAGTCCGTTCTCTATTGAACATCAAATTGACATAATGTTAGTGAACAGACATAAATCAGGAGAAAATAATTTGTGATGTACTTTGTGTACCACTGCCTGATCCAAACAACTGGGCATGGATCTATTGTTAAGTTAGAAAGATGGGGTTATGTTACACTTGAGTTTATAATCTAGACTTCTTTTCATCTCTCTCAAATGAAGGAACATTTTCAAGTGTGCAATGAAGTGTCAATCTATTGTTTTATATTTGAAACAGAAACTATTGTTATAACTTCATGGTTAATATAAAGGAATCTTTGGATGGTTCATTTTTCTTGTCCATATACTCATGCATTTGCTACCTCCCAAAAACTCTCCTGATTGTTAAATAAGATCCCTTTATCTCTCTATCTCTATCTATCATCTATCTATCTATCATCTACTTGTACTGAATAGATGACTAAAATAATTATGGACTGAATTTGATCCCAAAAGTCCACATTTAAAAATCAGATTTTTAAAGCACATTATTGAAATCCTAGTGCTGAGCTGTCAGAGAAAGGAACATTTAACATCTCAAGGGAATCACCTTCCCTAGAACTAGCTATAAAGAATGACTCTCCTGGAAGAGACGTGGCTGTGGTGGTATTGTGTTCCCCAAAATATTGTGCACCCTAATAAACTTATCTGGGGTCAGAGACAGAACAGCCACAACATTAAACATAAATGTTAGGCAGTGGTAGCACACGCCTTTAATCCTAGCATTCCAGAGGCAGAAATCCATCTATTCAAGGATACAGCTAAGCATGATGACTCACACCTTTAATCCCAGAAAGTGAGCCTTTAATCCCAGAAAGTGAGCCTTTAATCCCAGGGAGTGATGGTAGAAAGCAGAAAAGTATATAAGGCATGAGAACTAGAAACTAGAAGAATTTGGCTGGTTAAGCATTTGGCTGGTTAGGCTTTTGAGCTACAGTTCAGCTGAGACCCATTCTCGATGAGGACTCAGAGGCTTCCAGTCTGAGGAAACAGGATCAGCTGAGGAACTGGCAAGGTGAGGTAGATTTATGCTACACATGGCCATGGCTTTTCTATCTCTAGCCAGTCCTAAAGTTAGTTATTGATATAATAATGGGAGTCTTAGTTAAATATTGTATTTTATTTCTGTAAAATTTGTGTCTTGTCAGATGTATAAGAATTTTAAACCAAACTCCCTATAGCATAGGGATGCTAGCCAACTTCTATGGCTAGAAATTCAAAGTTTCCTCACTGATTCAGAGATAAAATAGGAAGTCTTTGGTCCTTCTCATCAGGGTCTACCTTCTTCATTAGCATGGAAATAATTACAGAATGAATGACTTTTGTCCTCCTAAACTCCAAGATTTTTACAAGTATCACTGTTAGGGAGGTATTGAAGCAGGGAAACAATAAAGAGGAAATTCAAGCGATTAACATAGTGGAGGGACCAGTAAAGAAGACTGGCAGCCCTAAGTCTACCTAAGCTTTATTCAGCCAAGAGGCTGACTTGGAAATCCTGCCTTAGGCTAACTCAGGAGGGGATGGTACTAAGTTAATAACTCAGGAAGAAGGTTACTGAGAACCTCTCTTTAGTTCTGCTTTCCTTTCTTGTGCTCATGGAGTCTTATAGGATGCATGGGGCCCTTGCAGGTCTGCGTAAATGTCATAATCTCTCTCCTCTCCTGTAACTAAAACAAAACAGTACCTGCGGAATCCATATTAGGAAATTGAATTCCTTGGAAGTGGAGTTACAAGCTACTGTGAGTGGCACCCTAGTTGGTGTGGGAACTGAGTTCTAGTTCCCTACAAGAAAAGCACATAATGCTCTTAACTTCTGAGATATCTCTCCAATCCCAGAATAAAAGATCTGCTGTGGGATGTTCTGTATACTGTGAATGTGTTGCTCTGATTGATTGATAAATAAAAAGCTGATTGGCCAGTAGCTAGGTGGGGTAAGTGGACAAGGAGAATTCTGGGAATAGGAAGGCTGATTCAGGAGAGGCCAGCCCGCCATCCAGGGAGCAGCATGTTACAGGCACACAGGTAAAACCACAGAACACGTAGCAACATACAGATTAACAGAAATGGGCTGTGATAAGTGTAAGAGCTAGTCAGTGGTAGGCCTGAGCTAATGGCTGAGCAGTTTTAATTAATATAAGCTTCTAAGTGATTATTTTATTAGCAGCTACGGGGTCCATGGGGCTGGGTAGGACCAGAGAAAACTTCAGCTACAAAGATCTGATAGCAGATTATTCTGTGGTCAATTAGTTGAATCTTTGGCACTCTTAAAATGAATCACCTTCGGCCGGGCGTTGATGGCACATGCCTTTAATTCCAGCACTCGGGAGGCAGAGCCAGGCGGATCTCTGTGAGTTCAAGGCCAGCCTGGGCTACCAAGTGAGCTCCAGGAAAGGCGCAAAGCTACACAGAGAAACCCTGTCTCGAAAAACCAAAAAAAAAAAAAAAAAAAAAAAAAGAATCACCTTCAAGCAATAATCTATATTTGTGTTGGTATTCTGGATTACATGTTTTAATTCTATAGCAAATGTGCCCTATCCCTTTAGGAAGAACATGGGGGAGGCATGGAAGAAAAATAGATTATTTATTACCCATTGCATTTTTTACCTAGGGAGGATAGCACCAGTTGGATTTCTTTACTTCTGGGGAACAATGGGAACTCTTCACCTTTCAATTATTTATACTTTTCAGCAATGATATATAGATAACCAATTATCTCTGCATTGGTGTTGTGGTAATAAACAAATCCTATGCTTCTGATGGCATTAGCAATCTGCAGTACAGTGCAGATATGAAACTGGTAATTACTAGCCTCTGTGAATATATCCCAGGACTCCTAGAATCTCCATAACCAGTTAAGTGAAGAACATAAGCAAGCTAAGGCATCAGAGGGTGCAGAGTTACACACCCAGATTTAATTTCTTCACATTAATGCAAATAGGCATTTCAGTAGAGCCTTTATGTCAGGTGTTGGAAAATAAAGATATGCAAAATCCAGTTCCATCCTGAAGGAGCTCACTGCACAGTGGTAAAAACCAACAAACAGAGCACAGTGTTATCAGTGTTGGGAAAGAGGCACATACATAAAACAAATGTTGGTCTTGTTTTCAAAACCCTGAAGCACTCTGCTGTGGTTGAGTAGGAAATGCAACACAGACTATTCTTCTGTGAATACTCCACAAACAAAGACATTTGACCTCTTGCCTGAGACTGGAATACCAATGGTGAATAGCTTTCTGAGTTGGTACAGATACTCCTTCCCTGCGAAGAGCTTCAGGTCAGGATGCTGTTGTCCTTTGCAGTCTGTATTACTCTGTACCACACCTTCTGAGGCACTGCTCCCTGCTGGTATGGGAAAAGGCCCCCTTCTCCACCATGCTCACTGTCCATTTCATAGACACCAATCTTATGTAGTTTGGTATGCTATTTTTTTTTCTTTTTAGTGAAAAGGTAACATCAAGTGCTTCTATTTAAATTTGATTTCCCTAGGACTCAGAGTGCATGGAAAGGCTGACTACAATCTTGATGACAATCCTCAAATTACTCTGCATCTCCAGTAAACAACATGACACTCTTAAGTTCAAGTACCACTGTGGAATGACTTTTCTTACTAACAAGACCTAGCTTCTGCTTTTAGACTAGGATCAGACCCGCCATAGTAGATCTACAGACATATTTGGATTCATTGCAGCCTTGAGGCAAGTAAGTGGAGGCTTTGGTTCATGTGTCAAGTGACTGTCATTCATCTCTCATCAATCTGACTGGACATTCCTGATTTTGTTGTTGTTTTGAACATTTTTTTTTATTATTTATGAGAATCCCATATATGAGTACTGTAATTACATAATTTCCACTCCACACTCTTCCTTCTCCAACTGCTCCTGTATCCCCCCCACTCCCTCTCAATTTCATGACCTCTTCTATAATTATTCCTGTTGCAAATATGTGCATACATACATGTGGTATGTATGTGTGTAAGTACAGAACTTTAGTATTGCCCATAAAATAAAATATAGAAAGATAAAATAAAAAATAAGAATACAACAAAGCAAACAAATAAGAAAAAGAGCCAAAGAAAATGCACAAGAAGTACATAAAAATGAACAGACAGACATGTTCACACACAGAGAAATTTCCTTAAAAAACTCAAAGCCATACTATATACTCAGAGGACCTGTAAGATAAAATACCTCCAAAGATGCTGACGAGTTCATTTTCTGTTGGCCAGCTACTGGTGGTCATGGGTTCTACCCTTAAGACTGGTGTGTTTTCCCAGTGAGACTGTACTGTAGAAAACTAATTTTTCATTTGCAAGTGGGTATCAGTTGAGAGAGCTTCTGGCTTAGGGACTGGATGCCTGTCTTCTTCTTCTTCTTCTAATTCTTCTTCTTCTTCTTCTAATTCTTCTTCTTCTTCTTCTTCTTCTTCTTCTTCTTCTTCTTCTTCTTCTTCTTCTTCTTCTTCTTCTTCTTCTTCTTCTTCTTCTTCTTCTTCTTCTGCTCTAGGTCCCCATCTAGTGCAGACCTGTGCAGGCCCTGTGCATGCTGCAACAAGTGTAGCTAGAGTTTTCCTGCCTGGCCCACGGTCAGGACAAATCTGTCACCTGCCAGTCCCACAGCCACTCAGACCCAACCAAGTAAACACAGAGACTTATGTTGTTTAAACTGTTTGGCCTAATGGTTCAGGCTTCTAGCTATTGAGTTCTTACATCTTAAATTAATCCATTTCTATAAATCTATACCTTGCCACGTGGCTCGTGGCTTATCGGCATCTTCACATGCTGCCTGTCATGGCGGCGGCTGGCAGTGTCCCTTACTCAGCTTCCTGTTCTCTTAATTCTCCTCTCTGTTAGTCCCGCCTATACTTCCTGCCTGGCCACTGGCCAATCAGTGTTTTATTTATTAACCAATCAGAGCAATTTGACATACAGACCATCCCACAGCAAACAAGTTCTGTGAGTTCATGTGTGTCAGCCTTGTTGTGTCTAGAAGGCTTTGATTCCTTTGTGTCCTCCTCTCTTCTGGCTCTTACTCTCTTTCTGTCTCCCCTTTTTCAGGGTTCCCTGAGCCTAGAGGGGTGGGATTTGATGGAGACATCCTTTTTAGAGCTGAGTATTACAAGGTCTTCCATGCTCTGCATATTGTCTGACTGTGAGTCTCTATTTGTTCTCGTCTGCTACAGAAGAAAGCATCTCTAATGATGGCTGAGAAAGGCACGGATGCATGAATATGTCAAAATTTTCTTAGGTGTTATGCTATTGCTATATTCCTTTAGCAAAACAGTAACATTTGGTTTTCCTGTAGGTCTATCCCTGGCCTATCTAGTCTAGTCTCAGCTTCTTGGCCAAGGCTTCCTAACCTGCTATGAAACGTCTCTAAAACTCTGAGCTCTTTCTAGCTTAAAGTACATGTTAACAGACAAGAAACGGCCCAGTTCATCTTTAGGGAACAAGCTCATGTAAAAGGCAATTAGCTATTAACCCTTTGAGCTCCAACTTTTATCTAAATATTGTCCATACCTGCCAACCAACATCCACTGTCCTCCAGAATATACTAGAGACTGCCTGATTTAAATCATTTATATGATGTAACTATTTGATAGATGGATCCTCCTATCATTGAAAAGATCTACAATAGTGGTTGTATCTTCGAGGGAGGAAGTCTGCCACTCCTATTATCACAACACTTTACCTGGATGAGGATCATGCAAGCATTAACTCCTTCATTTTTAGTGAGGGTTTCTGTGGCTACGATGAAATATCATGACCAAAAACAAGTCAGGGAACTAAGGGTTTATTCGGCTTACACTTCCACATTATAGTTCATTATCAAAAGAATTCAGGATAGGAACTCAAACAGGGCAGGATCCAGGAGGAAAGAGCTGATGCAAAGGCCATGGAGGGGTGCTACTCACAGGCTTGTTTATCATGACTTGCTCAGCCTGTTTTCTTATAGAACCCAATATCAGCAGCCTAGGTACTTGGTAGAATAGCACCACTCACAATGGGCTGGTCCCTTCTCCATCAATCATTAATTAGAAAACTCTATCCCTGGATCTTATGGAAGCATTTTTCTCAATAGAGTTTCCCTCTTTTCAGATGACTCTAGCTTGAGTCAAGTTGACACAGAACTAGTCAGGACACCAGGACACTTTCATTCTTCTCATTTACTAAATTCATTTTTTTCCAGACTGTCAAATCACCTTGATTATTGTTCCTGGGATCATAATCAATTAAGAAAATATTTTCTCAGCCATGTCAATAGTAAATTATTTTCCCAAGAGATGTTCATTATTCTGAATGTTATATCATTTTGAGTAAAAGAAAATGGAAGGAAAGTTAGTTTATTCTTATCCCTGATGTTACTGGGAGCCTCTAACTATGGTTCTTTTGTAATAAACTGTAATGAAATAAAGATATACATTTCAACAACTGTACACTAAATGAATTTTTAATGTAGTGAAATTAATTTGAGTAAATTTGTACAAGTAAATAACAGCCAACCAGAAAAAAAAATCATGAGTTTGGCTTTTAATAATTAATCTCAGACAGAAGTCAACCAATTAACTAGCTTCTGGAATTCCAACAGATGCTTCATTTCCTACAAACTCAGAACTATCTTCATAGTTATGACAGGACAAAATGACAATTAATGGGGAAAATGAAGTTATTTCATGTGTATGACTTGGTTTTATGAATTCGCCCATTCCATAAATATATAAGGACAACAAGATGCTAGGATTTTTAGCATAGTAATTAACAACTTTTAAATCTATGGAACTTATACAGTATTATAGTTAATAAGATTTCATTTAATTATCACACAACACTGAAAGGTAGGCATGATTTAAATAAAAGCAAACCTTATGGAGACATCAATTTTGCACCTATTAAAGGTATACATTTGAGTTTTAAAAAGTTATTTACTTATGTAATTCCTGTGCAACTAAGCAAGTACAAAAATAAATTTTTAATTCTATCTCTGACTCTATTTGTTAATCTACCATTAAATGATGCTACTTCTCATTTTATTCCATTTCTTATTGGCTGTATTTAGAAGAAACTGCATATTAAAATATATACTTGAATAAATATTCCTCCTACAAAGCAAAATGTAATAGCTTTTAGTGTTATTTCAGCTGGGCTTCTTGTGCAAATGAGACCTGTAATATTCAGCCTGAACAAAGACTACAATTTTCCAGGTGGGTGACTATAATCTGGTATGTTTCCAAAAGTCTATTCCTGTCATTGTCTTTGTTGGTAACACCAAGACCTCAGCAATAAACATTATGAAATATGTCTTTTACAAATTAGATATGTCACCCTCAAGAGAGATGCTTTAATAACCTCCCTGTATGAAAATTCACACACACTTTAAGAACAAAGGAAAGAATCTCTCTCTCTTCCTCAATCCCTTCTCCTTGAAATTGAGGTCCCTCTAGGGGGGCTGTGTGAAGTAAACTGAAAGGACAAAAGCCACACTGTGTCAGGAGACAAGGGTCTGTGGCTTGTGTTCAGTCTTGTTTCTAGCTATTGTTGAAACTTCCTCTTTCTCAGCCAGTACTCTGTCAGGCAGTGTACCTGTGGTCCCAGATTGGGTTCATTCAATGCAACATTTCAGCTGGGAACTTGCTTGTTAAGATAATATTTCAGGAAGAATATATGGAAGCTTGTAGTAATTGGGTAGGGACAGTGGAATCAATCAGCCTCCTGTCTGGAACATTAATTGATTCTCAGTGTCAATTCTAACTTGAAAACAAGAGAAGGAGGCCTTTGTCCTCTCTTCATTGCCTAAGAGAGCTTTACCCAAAACATCTTTCTCCACAGACATCTTGAATTGGGATAGGGGTCTAATTCTCAAGACATTCTGGAGAGATGGCTTCAACTGTTTATGCATGGGAAAGCCATTTGCTAAAGCATTAGCAATGCTGAGATGTAGGCATGCCAGCAGAATTGCTAAAAATGGATGCTAGTAGATCCAGGTGGGCATGAAATGTTGCTAGCACAGCTGTGCTCTTCTATTGTCAGCAAAATACCTCTTCTACTTTTCAAAAGAAAAACTAAGGCTCCAGGAGACTAAAAAATTCTGAATTTACAAGGTGAGTCAATGACAGTGGTCGATGAGTATGCCCGCTGTGTCTTCTACCAATATATATCTGCAAATGATTGACTAAATATATATGCCTTCCAAAGATAAAAAGCAAATAACAGATATGACCAACACTGATGCTAGTGTGAGTATTTTAGAAATACCTTTTTGCAACTGAATTTAACCAGACTTCTAAAATGGAAAACCCCCAAAACACTATTATAAAGTCTCCTTTTAAGTGCCAAACAACTATATTAAGATCTTTAGCCACCTGAAGCTGTCTATGCTTACCTTCTTCTGCCTTGACCCATTTTCTGCATACAATCTGAGGCAGTTATTTATTTATTTATTTATTTATTTATTTAT
>CABHPR010121969.1:0-47610 GCA_902168415.1 Peromyscus melanophrys | reverse complement strand
GTGTGTGTGTGTGTGTGTGTGTGTGTGTGTGTGTGTGTGTGTTTGTCCTAGTGACAGTGGTCAGAGGCAGAGATCATGCTGAAAGCTGGCCTCTTCCCATCGGCTTAGCCCCTTCCTGGATCACCAGAGCTTGGAGCTGGCCTTTTAGATTACTTGCTGGAAGAGTGATGTCTAGGTGTTAAGTTTTCTAATTGACTTCCCTCCCTTTCTGGGAATTACTTTGAGAGTCTCCTATTTCTCCTCAAGGTGTGGTTCCTGGGAGAGCCTCTGGGCTCTGCCCAGATCTGGCTAATCGCTCACCAACCACCAACTGTGTCTGGTCTCAGCTCGTGACTTCATGCCAGACTCTTGCACAGGTTATCTTCCTCAGACTATTGAGGAACTACACAGGAGCAAGAAGGTGACCTTAGTAGTGTTCACAGCCAGAGACTGGGTGTGGGAAACTACTTTTATCATTAATTCACCAACAGCAACACAGGGAAGGGGCTGTTAAAGTAACAAACATTTTACACAAATAGTATATGCTATTTAAAAAGAAAATTTAGATAAACAAAAAGGAAGGAAGAAGTGAAAAAGCTACCTATAACCCTTTAATCCACAGGTAATCATTTTTAACATTTTTGGAGTAATTTTTTTTTAGACTTTCTTTGGCTTTCTCTCTTGGGCATGCACTTTCTCTGTGTATGATTCTTTTTTTTTTTTTTTTTTTTTGAAATAGGGTTTCTCTGTGTAGTTTTGGTGCCTGTCCTGGATCTCACTCTGTAGACCAGGCTGGCCTCAAACTCACAAAGATCCACCTGGCTCTGCCTCCTGAGTGCTGGGATTAAAGGCGTGCGCCACTGCCGCCCAGTGATTCATTTATATATAAACACACTTACTTAAAGTGTGTATGCATATATGTACACAATAATTCCACACTTCTGTATCTGGATTTTTATATTTTCCAGTGTACTGTAGGCATCGCTCCTATCACTCAGCGTATTTTCTACCTTTTATAGCTGTTTAATGAACCACTAGGGACTGCTTGCCATGGTCACTGTTAAACACAGATTATCCTTGCTCATAGAACATATTTCTAATTATTTCCTGAAAAAAACTTTTGAAATGAACATACCTGAGAAGATTTTCAAAAGACTGTAAAGCTTTTCACACTGTCTTCAACATTACCAACACATGTAAATAAATTGCCATAGTGGTCAGTGCTGTGTCAGCCTGACACAGACTAAGGTCATCAAGAAAGAGGGAACTTCAATTGAGAGAATGCCTGTCACATTGGTTACAGGCAAGCCATGGGTGTGGTGATACATTGTGTATCTTGATAAACTTGCCTGAGGATCAGAGAACAGAACAAGCCACTAGATTAGACACAGAGGCCAGACAGTGGTGGCACACACCCTTAATCCTACCACTCGGGAGGCAGAGATCCATCTGGATCTCTGTGAATTCAAGGCCACACTGGAAACAGAGCCAGGCAGTGGTGGCACACACCTTTAATCCCAGTAAGTGATGGCAGGGCAGAGGAAAGTATATGAGGCACGAGGAAACAGGAACTAAAGCAGTTCAGCTGACATCCTTTCGGGTGAGGACTCAGCAGCTTCCAGTTTGAGGAAACAGGATCAGCTGAAGAGTTGGCGAGGTGAGGTTGGCTGTGGCTTGCTCTGCTTCTCTGATGTTTCAGTTTTCGGCCCAATATCTGCCTCCAGGTTTTTTATTACGAGACCATCTAAGCTTAGAACAACACATGGGGGCATGTTTTTGATGATTATTGATGCGGTAGGGTCCAGCCCACTGTGGGTGGTGCCACCCATGGGCAGGTGGTCTTGGGCAGTGTAAGAAAGGTAGCTGGGCATGAGCCTGGAGAGCAAGTCAGTAAGTTGCGTTCCTCCATAGCTCCTGCCTCCATCCAGCTCCTGCTTTGAGCTTTGCCTTAACTTTCCTCCATGAGTGGTTCCTTATGTCCTAGACTCATGATTGATCCTTTGTGCCTGCTAACCATTGGTTTTATGTCTTGCCCTCCTTTATGAGCTGCTCTCTCTGCTTCTCCGCCTTTATCTAATTCGTTCTTTCTCTGGACTGGGGAAACAGATAAATGTGTGTTGAGATTAGAGTGAAATTAAGAGTAAATAGGAGCTGAGTGAGGATTTGGTGGGACGCAGAGCCGAGTGTTTGCAGAGGTGCATACCTTTACCCTGTCTCCCCCAGCTCTGTCTGCGCTGCAGTTTCATGAGCGTTGGAAGGGTGACGGCTGGTGACAGTATATGGAGACATTGTTACTCATGACAGACTCAGGGACAAATCAGAGTCCAGTGGATCCTGGTACATTCTCAAAGGACTTTTCAGGACACAGTGTGCATTTGCCTAATTGCCTCCCTCAAACCCATCCTTACCTTCTGTAAAGTCAGAATGATGACCTTGCGTCTGTGGTTCTGAGAAGCCAAGTGACTTTTCTGCATTCTTTCCCTTTCTGTTACTCTTTTCTTTTGAGTCAGTACCTCCTGTGTGTATTCCAGCTGACACTGAAACTGCGTTGTAGCCAAGGATGACCTGAACTCATGATCCTCCTGCCTCTACCTCCTGAGTGCCAGGATGGTACACATGTGCTGCCACACCCACTTTATGTGGTGACAGAAATTTAATTTAGGGCATCATGCATGCTTAAGCAAGCATACTCTATCCATTGAACTACATCACAAGCCTCTCAAGTGACCTTTGCAAAGACCCCATAGATGTAGAATGGCAGAGCTATGACTCAACCAAGGTCTCGATGGAAAATCTGGTGACTTTCACCTTTTTTTTTTCCTTGCTCATTCGCAACAAAGCTAGAAGCCTCTGAGGGGTCTTTGTATGTTGAGAACTTGCTGGGGGAAGGTACCGGTAAGGGCAGATCCCTCTTGCATCCAAGAACTATACCACCAGGGCATTCACCTGAAGGGAGCAGAATGCTTTCAAGGTCCAAAGGCATGGGACTCAGTCAGAGGCCAGATCTAGGGGGATAGTTGCTATGAGGGGTGTGGCTCACATGTGGCTCAAAATGTCCTTAGTCAAAAGGACAGCTGGGTAGGAGGAGCAGGGGCCAAGAACACAAAGTCCTCATTAGCTTGTCCTGCTGGCTGTAGGAAGAACAGGGCCCCAGAATCCATGAGCTGGGTTCTAGAGCCTTCATGGCTGCATCCCCGAGTCAGGAAACACTGATTTTGAGCTTCAGTTGAACCAAGGCTCAGGCTTGGTTGGAACCTTCCAGTTTAAAGGGAAGAAGGATAGCCTTCCTCTGCACCCCTCTGAACGGCCGGTATTTGAAGCACTTTGCTCTTGTTCTCTCTCTTCTTAAGACTTACTTTGAAGGCTCCTGGTGCCAACAAAAATGATCTTACAATCCTGCATGTTTTACTCTAATCCCATTTTCATCCTGATTCCTGCAGAACCCCCTTTTGCACCAAACATAACACCTTGAATTCTCCTGCCCATAGGTGTCTTCACTGCATTATCTTCACACCACTGCCTCAGTTTCCTGTCAAATTCTGTCTTTATTCAGCTACTATGACTTCCTACCTTCAATGTACACCCTTCCCTTGGTCTCAGTTAAGTTCCATGATGCCCATGGCCTGAGATACAAGGCATAGGTGCTCTGTGCTCCCCGCCCTCTGTTCTCAGCCTTCTCTTCCTCCTAGCCTGCCACTGTCTCCTCTCTGAAGTGTCTGGGTTCTTCTTCTCTTCACTGTGCTCAAGCCTGTGCTCCAGCTGCTCCCTCTGTCCGGAATGTTCCTTCTGCTTGCTGTCAGCATGATGCCGTGGGACCCGCCCTTGTAGACGTGTTCCTCCAATCACTTGCTGCCTCTCTGTCCCATCACCTTTCTATGGCTTGGGGTCCATGTTCGCATCTCGTCTTCTTTCCAGATCCCTGACACTATTGTCTCTGGCAGCTCCAGGCCCCGCTGAGGCAAACACTTGTGGAAAAACAAATGTATTGTTGCTGTAGCTGGCCCTGGGCCAAACATAAGAGTAGGATTCTCTCCCCTTGCATCCTGAACACATCTAGGATCTTCATTTTGGTCACCAGAATCCCCTGATTACAGCTTATGATTATATTACTTTGAAAAATTAGGATTAAACAATCTGCCCAGAAAGGCATTTCCATGAAGCTAGCTTAAAGGGCTGGCTACTCTCCACAGAACTTGCTTAAGCAGGTCTTACTTTCCTTCCAAGGGGAAAAATCGTATTAGTTTTTTTCCAAGTAGAGTTTAGACTGTAGATTTGTTTTTCAGCTTTTCTGGGCCTTCTTAAAATTTACAAATTGTAGGTGTAATTTTTCTGTAATGAATTTGATTCTGAAATTTTTGTCAGTATGATTTGAGTTTTCTGTCAATTTAAGATTTATGAAACACATTGACATGTCCACTTTGAACTGCTGTCATACGTATTTGTGTGGAATGCTTTTAATAACAACAATTGAAATTAATTCTCTTTGCCTCTCAGATTGTTTCTAGAATATCTGAAGGGTATTCTAGGCTTTATTGTCCAGGAATAGGCTAGTGTCCCTCTCTATTGGTATGACAAAGAGTATTCTCTGAAGTGAGAGGGTGGATGGTACTTGTCCCTTCTCAAGCCCTGATGTCCTCTCTGTTCCCTCTGATTGAGAGATGATTTATTTGTTCCAGAATCCCAAATAGCTTATGTCCTTGGTCAGAGTTCTAAAGCCCATAATGAGGTCAGAGTCAAGACCCAAACCTGCCAGCATGGCTCTGAAGCCTATATTCTTTAACCGGGTCCCTGTTCTTCCCTGCAACTATCCCAGGAGATGACAAAGTTTCACAGAGACTTTGACGGAGTTGTCCCATCAATCACCATAAGAAACCGTGGAAATCAGATGAACCCCTGGGTTGTGATTATTATGGGTGTAGTCAAAGCCTCCCAGGAACAGGAGAGTGCCTCCTATACCCAGTTCTGTAACCTATAACCTGATGTAGGGCATTCACTTTCCTGGCTCCTACTTTTCTTACTGATGAGATTTACTCATCCATCAAATATGGATCAGGTTCCCACTGTGTATCAGATAGGACTGTAGATGCTGGGGATACAGTTCTGGCACATGTAATGTTCCTGCCCACGTTGGTTACTTTTCTCATTGTTATGACAAAACCCTGACAAATGCAGTGTGAAGAGGAAGCGTTTGTTCTGGCTCATAGTACAGCCCATCATAGCGGGAAAGACACGTCCACAGGAGTTTGAGGCAGCTGGTCACACCTCATTTGCTGCCAGAAACAGAGAGTGAGAATGGTGTCCAGCTTGCTGTCTCCCTTTCCATTTTGTTTTCAGTCCAGGACTCCCATAGGGTCCTGGCCACCAAGACTCAGGGTGAGTCTTTCATCTTCAGCTAAACCTCTCTGAAAGTTCCCATGTAGGCACATCCAAAAGTGTGTCTTCTAGGTGATTTCAAATCCAGGAAAGTTGACAATGAAGAGTAACCAAGACTTCACCTCCATCTCTGTGTCCTCAGAGCACAGTGGTTACTTGTATAGGGGCAGAGGTTGGGGAAGGGAAGAAAGAGAAGGAATGTTGTGGGGATGCAGAACAGTTGAAGGCCAGGCCTTGCCTGAAAGTACTTTGTCCTGGAACTGCCTTTGTGAAGTGACTGGGAATTGAATACCCTTAGGTTGCTGGGAGCCTGACTTGACCTGCTGTGTCCCCATTGGTATTCTTGGGTGCCAATCTTCCCTCCACTCCCCAGTCAAACCCTCTTCAGCTTGTGTTAGCCCAAACCTCTTTCAACAGCCTCTGATGTTAATAATTTGAATGCCAGAAGTTGACTTGAAGGTGATTCTGGAAAGTAGCAGTGGGAGTTGGTGGGGTACCTGGATCCTACGGGGGAGAACAAGGAACCAAATGTCAAGTGCATCTCTTTGGGTTGTTACTGAGAGCACTGGGAATGACATTTTGACCAAGACCTCTTAGAGATGAGTCTTGCTTCAGTGGTCCTGCTTCAGGGGTAGAGAAATGGATCCAGTTGCTCACACACTCCGACTGTGCACTGACTGAAGCTGTTCCTAGAGGTTGTAGTAGCTCTTGGCCCCTTTGGCCTGTTGAAGGAACAGCCCGTTTAGCAGAGAGTAAGTAGATAGTCTAGCAGGTAGAAGATTGTGGATGCCTGAGGCACCATAGGTATGTTCAAGAAAGGTAAAAATCAGATGTGGGAGCTGTTGTTATTAGGCCCCAGGGCCTTTGCACCTACTGTGCCTTGCTTGGAGCAGCTTTCTCCTTAGCTCTTTAAAGAGTTGGCACTCCATCTTCTAGTTTTTGTCTTCGAGTCTTTTCCTTAGACACCTCCTTTCTAAATCACCACCCATCCCCTAAACATCTCCATCATATTATCTCATTTGTTTCCTTCACAACACATGCCACAGTTAGAAGTTGGCTTCAATGTTTTGGTTGCTTGCAGGCAATGCCTAGAAGGTCTGACTCATAGCTGCATCTTGGTAACTATGCTTTCAAATGATATATGAGCATGCTTGCATCTTATAGCATCTGCAGAGCATGCTCCTTGCTGTCCACTGTGATCCCCATGCTTCCTGGGTTTGGGTTATGGAGTCATGATGATGCTAAGACACTTTGTGTACAGGGCTAGATATTTGCTGGTTAGGGAAGTCTTAAGCCTTCTGCCCTCGAGGTGTTGTTATCCCATCAGAAGAAGAGAAGACAACGCCCATATTGATGACAGCACTTGAGCTCTGGAGTTCCTTGTATGACTTGGATATGCTTCTGATATAAAGTACAGATCCCTCTGCCATCCCACGTGTAGGCATTAAGTGGACAACAGCCTGGTGAATGTTCTTCAAGATAAATTTCATGTCATCTTTTCTTGCGCAAAGAGGTTTATTCCACCCCTTCAAAAAATCTGTAGGGTCTCCTGCTTCTATTTTTCAAAACTATATTTAGTTTGCTTTGAAGATGAATAAAACTGAGATGCTACACACTCCTCCCCTGCTTTGCAGTGTCCAGAAATTCCTTTGCTATTAATACTCCACAGAAACAGATTTCTTTGATTTTTTTTTTCAGTTTAGAAGATCAAAAGCTGCCAAAAATTGTTTCAAAAGGAAAATAAATCTCAGAGAAGTTGAATTTGGAATTGCGAGGGAGCTTGCCTGTGTCCACTACTCAGGGAGTCATGCAAGAGGTGCTTGTGTTGCAGAGCTGGCCTCTTCTCTCTGCCTTCCACGCCTGGACCCTCACTTAGCTTCCATCATCTGCTTTGTCTCACGAAGTCCATGATACTGGCCCTCAATTTAAACTTCTTACAAATTGAGCAGACAAGATCAGTTCCTGGTTCAATCTATTTCGATCTAGGAGATTTGTTCTCAGACTTAAGGGCTTTGAATGAAGGACTTGTTTCTTTTGGGATCTGAACTCTGTCTCTGTCTCTGTCTCTGTTTCTCTCTCTCTTTCATACACACACAGACACAGACACAGGCACACGCATACGCGCGCGCGCGCGCACACACACACACCACACACACACACACACACACACACACACACACACACACACACACACATCACAGATACCGTTCAGCATCTCCTTTCTATCTGTGAAGGGTGGCCTGGGCCAAGGCCCCTGATGTTTCCTATCTTGGCCTGAGATGGTCAAAGGATTGGGATCCATCTCCCCTCATGTCTCTTGTAGACATTTATTGGACTTTGAAGAAGACTCAGGTCTTGGGAACCAAAGATGAAACCCTCATGGGTAGAGATTAGATACCTGCTTGAAGACAGAAATCTAAGGAGGAAGAGAAGACTCAACACTTTCCAAGATTCCCTAGGATGATGTGGGGACTGGGTAGAAAGGGCTTCAAGTACATGGTCCCCATCCCCGTGTTCTCATGCCTTGGGGCTCAGTATTGGAGGTAGCTCTTCCTCCTACCATTAATCCAGCTCTAAACTAGATTACACACAAAAATTAAATTGTGAAAGTTGGGAAATGCTCAGGTTAGTGACAGAAGAATTAGAAAGTAATGATGTAAAAGAAGAAAAGACAGCAGCATCTATGATCTCTTCCATGAGACTGCAGGGGTGAATAACATTCATTATCACTTTACATTTTGAGTGTGTTGTGGTGTGACGTAGGGCATGCTAATCACACACACACACACACACACACACACAGAGCACATGTATGTACACAATACACATTGCTATTGCTAATGCATACACAGATCAGCCCCACCTTATGAAACTTCAATCTAGGAATCTTTGAGCTTTTTTCCTTTATGTTGGTGCAAAAATCAATGCATGTTTGGTGGGAACTACCATTCGGTTTTGAATTGGGACGTATTTCTGGGCTGTACTATGATAATCAAAATTCAATAGTTAACACTCACTGAACTGTGGATTTTATTTGGGCATCCCAGTCCTTTTTCTGTTCCAGCATCTACTAGTGTCCCAAAGTCATTGCTGTAATTCCTCCTGAAGCACTGTGGCTCTCCTGCCTTGTTTTTTTGTGATGTTGACACTTTTGAAGGGACAGCAATTTTGAGGACTCTCACTGGGTTTGGGCTGGTCTGATAAAGTCAAAGCAGAGTGTTTTGGGTAACGGTGCTATGTGCCGTTTTCAGTGCTACCTGAGGGACACAGGATGCCCCTAAGGATGTTAGCTTTCCTCATCTGGTTAAAATAATGACTGCTGGGCTTCTCCAACATCAAGGTGCTGTGTGCCTGTTTCAGGGGAGTTGTGAGCAAACATCTCTTTACCTCAGTTAGGGCACCAACGACAGACCAAAGAAAGAATTCTACCCAAGTTCTAGTCCAGTGAAACACTGAGCTTATTGGGGCTACTTATGGGGGCAGGGGTGACTCAAAGCTGTTTCCTCACCAAAACGTCCCACCCCAGCATGGATGATGTGAACCTTGTTCCTGAGTATGCCACTCCTCTCTCCAACAGGAATGCTTAAAAAAATGGGAGGAAATGGCTATAAAATATGAGTTATTATTTTTCCCCTTTACAATGAATAAGTATCTCAGAAGAGATACCTTGAGAGTATATCCCATTTCCAATCAAACATTAGTGAGTTACTAGCTTTCCATGGATGTGTCAGAATACCTGAGAAAATCATCTAAGAAAAAAGGTTTATGTTGGCCCATGGTTCCAGTCACCTGGCCCACTTGCTTTGGTCCTGTGATGCATTGTCGTGGTGGTATCATCTCATGGCACAAAAAGAAACAGATGAAGAAGGGGCTGATCCCAATAGCTACTTCAAGGGCACACACCACTTTCTAAAGCCTCCACCAACACCAGACAGCACTTCAGGCTGTTGGCCTTTAGCATGTGCCTTGGGGTGGGCTTGGGAGACCTAACAATTAGCTAATTTTAGCATTCACTAGTAGATCCTGTCTGTAACACTTTAGGGCGACTCTCTTCAGCATCCTTTCTAGATTAATTGGATGTAATTTTTCTGTCCTGAAGACCAGTCCCTTCTCATTATTTAACATTAGGAGGCTTTATGATTTGTTCTGCTCCATGGTGATAATCTGGTGCTGCCCTTACTTACATTGTGGTTCAAGATGTTCCAGCTGTGAATCTTTCCAGCCTTCTTTGGTTGGCTTGCAAGCTTTTGCAACACACCTTTGCCTTTCTGTCTTTAATTTTCCATTTCTTCCTTTGTGGCACTTGGAGATGTTTCATTCAGGCTTGCTGTGTGGTTTTCTGGCCGGTCTTGGAAACCATGATCTGGCTAGCTTGTCCCAGTTCTACAGGACGTGACTGTTTCTAAGCCCACTCGGCAGCCAGGCTTGGGAAGTGTATATGTTTACAGTATTCTGTGCATGCGCTGTTTGTGTGCCCACATGTTGTCTTAGTTTCTTTTACATTACTGTGCAGGCATCATGATCAAGACAATTTATAAAAGAAAATGCTCATTGGGGCTCTCAGTCCAGAGAAATGGAATCCATGATCATCACAGTGGGGAGCATGGTGGCAGGCAGACAGGCCTGGTGCTGGGGCAGGAGCTGAGGGCTTACATCTGATTCATAAGCATGCAGCAGATTAAAAATGACTGGGAACAGCATCGGCTTTTGAAAACTCAAAGCTTGCCCCCAGTGACACACCTCCTCCAACAAGGACTCACCTCCTAATCCTTCCCAAACAGTTCCACCAACTGGGGGTCACATGTTCAAATACACAAGTCTGCGGGGGGATATTTCTTGTTCAAGCCATGACAGAGTCATACAGTTTTTATGAACATTATTTTGAGACAGAATTTGGCTATGTAGTGTAGGCTGTCCTTAAACTTGTGGTCTTCCTGGCCCCATCTCTGAGTGTTGTAATCACAGCTGCATGCCGTCATGCCTGGCTTAGTTCTGTGAAAGCAGCAATCCATAGGGACCCCATCTTGATAACCACCAAATTGCTTTCCATTTCTAAGTTTTACTTTATCCCAAATGCTCTTTAAGCCAAGCAATACAACCTATTTCCTTGGGGCCTGACGTCTTGCATTCAGAAAAGTGCGTGCGATCAAATTTATCCCTGTTGTCATGTGAATCAATAGTTTGTTTTATTGCTGAGTAATGTTCCACTTTATTTCTACTTATTGAAGTGAGTTTGGGTTGTTTTTGTTTTGGGAATTAACAAACAAAACTGTTTTAGATATTTATGTAGAAGGATTTTTTTGTGAGGGGAGTGTGTCTTAGTTTTTTTTTCTGGTTGCTGTGATAAAAATCCAATAAAGGTAGCTTAAGGAAAAAGATTTATTTTTGTTCACAGTTCAAGGACAGTCATCATGTTGTCAGGAAGCTGAAGCAGGAGCTGTGGCAGCTGGTCATGTCTGTAGTCAGAAGAGAGAACAATGAATGCTTTGCTGCAGCTCAGCTTCTCTTTTTATCACGTACACAGCCCAGGACCCAACCAGGGAATGGTGCGCCAACAATGGACTGGTCTTCCCACCTCAAAGGAATTAAGGTAACCCTCCATAGATGTGCTTGGAGGCCTGAATCCAAGGTGGTTCCAGATTAGGTCAAGTGGACAATGATCACTAACCATCGTAGGGGAAACAAATTTTTCTCTTTAGTATAAATGTTTGGTGATTATTTGGTTTTCTATGTAAACTGCTGAACTCTTTTCTGTGCTGGCTTCAGTTTTCATCAGCAATGCATGAGAGTGACCTTTCTCACCAGCACTTGATGTTGCCAGTTTTTAATAAAAAAACAGTCACTACAATAGATGTATACTAATGTTTAATATGTGATGCTAATCCAAACTTCCCTAGTGACTAACAGTGTTAAGCATTTTCATTTGCTTATTGCTGTTTACACATCTTTGGTGAGGTCTTTGTTCCTATCTTTTGCCATTTTAAAATTGGGTGGTATGTTTTGTTATTGATGAGTTTGAGACTTTAGATATTCTCAATGCAAGTTCTTTGTTAGAAATAAGATTTGCAACTATTTTGTTTTACAGTGTGACCTATGCTTTTACTTCCTTGAAAAAAGACTTATTTTTCTTTGTGTATATGAATTTTTCTGCATATATATACATAGATATATAAATATGTGTGTATATATGTACCACTTGTGCCTAGCGTCAGTGGAGGCCAGAGGAGGGTGTAGGTTCCCTACAAATGGTTGTGAGCTCCATGTGGGTGCTGGGAACTGAACCCGACTTCTCTGTCAGAGTAGTAAGTGCTCTTAACCACGGATCCACCTCTCCAGCCCCCTAATTGTGCTTTCTTAACAAGTGTCTTCTGCAAGCAAAATTGTACACTTTGATAAAGTTCCACTTATTTTTTTCTTTTATGGATCTTGCTCTTGGTTTTATATTTATTTGTTAACCCAGGGTCACAAAAGTTTTCCCTATGTTTTATCTAGTAATTTCATAAGATCTTATTTGCATTTAGGTATACAATCCATTTTTGATTCATATTTGTATTATGATGAAGTAGAGGTATCTTTTATGCTTATATGTTTTTACATATGTATACCCAATTTTGTCAACATTATTTTTGAAAAGCATATTCTAAATTTAATTATTATTATATTTTGTATAATCAACTTTAGTATATACATGCATGCTATATATATGCATGTATACATATGGATATGTGTTAGCTCTAGTTGGTTTTTGTAAATTTTTAGTCTTTCAAATTTTCTTTGAGATTAACAAAAATAAATGTGGGAGGGCAGTGAAATAGCTCAGTAGGTAAAGGTACTTTCTGCCAAGCCTGATGACCTGAATTTGATTTTCATGACTCACATAGTGGAAGAAAATAGCCAATTTTCTCAAGTTGTCCTCTGACTACCACATGCATGGTGTGGCAGATATGTGCTCCCCACACAAAATGATTAAATGTAATAAAAAATGGAAGTGGAGAGATGGCTCAGTGAGTAAGATTGCTTACCATGCAAGCATAAAAACCAGAGCTAAAATTCCAGAGCCTGTGTAAGAGCAGGGCATGGTCACTGCGCTTGTAACCCCAGTGCTGTGATAAGTGAAGAGAGGAGGATTACTAGGGGTTGGTAGCTACTCTCTAGCTCCAGGGCCAGCGAGAGACTCTGTGTCAAGAGAATAAGATAAGATGGGGAGTGATAGAGAACGACAGTTAACATCTTCTTTTGACCTCCATGTGCACCCAGATGGGCACGTTCTGCACCTACACCACACACACACACGCACGCACGCACGCACGCACGCACGCACGCACGCACGCACGCACGCACACTAAACAAACAAACAAACAAACAAATCTACCTAGCCTATGGTAGTGTTTTTCACACTACCGTAAGAAAGAGTGGGTACATTTGACCTAAGTTGTCTGACTTGGGGATACAGAGTCACTCATCTTGCCCCACTCATACTCTACTGGCATCTGTGAGATCTGTAGTGATGTCCCTTCTTGCATTCTTGATGTTGATTAGTTTGTGTCATTTCTCTTTTTTCTTGCTCGGCCAAGATCTTTGCAAAGAATCAGCTTTTAGTTTGTCTATTTTTTCATTTTCAACTGTTTGAGCTGCCATATTTATTATTTCTTACTTTTTGCTTGCTTTGAGTTTATCACGTACTTTTTGTTTGTTTTCTATGTTACTGCTTTGATTTATAAAGCTTAGTTTACCCACCTGAGACTTCTTCCAAATATAAAGGATAATATTACAAAGTTACCCCCAAACTCTGCTTTGGCTGTATCCCACAATATTTCAATATTCATCTTCATTTTCTCAACATTCCATTTTTAGTTTCCATTGCGAACTCTTCCCTCTTTGGATTATTTTTGATGCGTTTTAAAAACTACCAACTAGTTGTTTTGCAGAACATTTGCTACTGATTTTATGACTTGAGAACCATCTCAGGTCTGCCATGATACGAAAACTTTGATTTCTATCACTGTAAATCTGTTAATGTTAATAGTTTAGAATGGTCTGTCTTTGTGAATGTGCATTTAAGTTTGAATATGCTCTTAAAACATTGTATTCTTAGGCATGTAAGGTGGCTCAAAGGTGCTTGCCATCAAGTTTGATGACCTGAGTTTAGTCTCCAGGACCCACATGGTAAAATGAGGAAACAAACTCCTGTGAATGGTCCTCTGATCTCCATATACATGCTGTTACATACGTGTATCCCTTACCACCCCCACACAGAAGAAAATAGTTGTGTTCCACTCTGCAGTATGTTTCAAACTTTCAGTTATGTTAATTTGACATAGAGCCTTTATATATCCTTCTGTTTTTATAGCTACTGTTTATTAATTACTGAAAGAAGTACTGATGCAGCATGTAAAACTCAAATTGATTTACTTATTTCTTTTTTCAAGCTCTATTTTCAGGTCTATCATGTTTAAGACTGTTATGTAGAGATTTCCTGAAGAACTAGTGAAGAATACCGTTATCTATGATAATAGTCTTTATTCTAATCTAATTTTATGATGTGAATGTAGGGACTCTGATTTATTTTTGCTAGCATTTCCTGGCCTAATTTCCCGTCTTTGCTCTTTTACCCTTTTAAAAATGAGTTTCTTGTAAACAGCATATAGTTGGGTTTTGATTTTATAAATGAAGTCTTCTTGAAATTCTTGTCTTTTAATTTTTATATTTAGATAATTCACATTTACTGTAATTTTTTACAAATTTGAAGTAAAAATCTATCATCTTGCTAGCTGCTGTTGTCCCATCTGCTCCCCCCGACCTTCTTCTCTGCTGCTGGCTTATCTTAGGTTACTAGCTCAATCTTAAATGAATTCATTTTTTCTTACTGATTTATTACTTGAGCTGAAATTAGTAATACATATGTATGTATATATCTAATGTAACATTTCATGTATGGCATAAGAATTTTAGAGCGGTATCACCGCCTTCTCCAGCTTGTGATGTATTTGCCACTCATTTAAGCTTTGTTATGAGCACTTATTCGGTTGCTTCTCTTTTCGTGTTAATTGTCCTTTAGGGTAGTTAGTGCCAAGAAAAATGATCTTATCTTGCATTTCTAAGGTTTATCATTTATTTGTTTAGCTTTCCTGGTTTCTGTTTTGTATTATATTCCTTCTACCCAAAGAAATTATTTTAAGGAGTCTTCTTCTGTAGATCTCCAACAATGAATTCTGTTTCTGTTCACCAGAACAATATCTTTATTCCTCTTTCATTTAAGAAATGTTCACATTGGGTATAGAGTTCTGAATTTCCCGATCTCCACTTGGCCACATATTTTATCATTTGAAAGCTGTTGCTTCATTATCTTCTAGCTTGAGGAGTGGTTTATCATAATTATGTTTTTAAAATCCCCCTTTACCTTATTACCTACATTTATTTTTGTATTTATCTTGCTTTGTTTTCTAACTCTTTCAGATCTATGTTTAGTGTCTGTCATTCACTTGGTAAATCCTTGACTTTTATTTCTTTCACTTTTTTTCTTGCTCATTCGCTCTCTTTTCTTGAGGTGTTTGCTGTAATTTGGTGGGTGAGTATTTGTGTCTTTTCTTTCCTTCTAGGCACCTGTCTGGCTCTAAATCTTTTATAAACTAATTATTTTATGACTCCAGGTCTACAGTGATTCAAGAAATGTCGTGATCATGTAGCCTGCCTGGAGTTTTTCTTATTCAACAGGCAGGACTGATGATATTTTCAGTTTTTTCCGTCCCTGAGTGGAAACAAGGGATCTACAACATAATTCTTAGTGATTCTGTCTCATTTTATTGATGTGGTATACCTTGTTAAAAACTATTTCTTGCTATTTGGTAATTAGGTTGCTTGTATTTGTTTTACTATTAATATTGAAACAATATCTTTGAACATACAGCTTGATACTCTTATCTGAGTAGGATAAAAGGTCAAAAGTGTGATTGTAGACATTTATTGTTCAAGGGATTTTATTGTTCCCATCCCGACTTTCAGGAAATCTCTGATAACAACCAACACTCTATCATAGATGTTTTTGAGTTGCAGCTTGGGGACTTTTGGGAAATTTTTTTCATGGCTATGAGTAACAGCTACTCATCACAGACTTGGACCTGACATTTGCTTGGAGTATGTGGTATTCATGCAGAGAAACCCAGGTTTATAACTGTGACCAGCTCTAACTGCATAAAGCACTTGTCATAAAGGAAGGCTTGGGCCAGGCAGGGATCAACACTGATGAGCTCCACCCAGGCTGTACTGCAGGGCAATCCTCTGACAGCATAAAGATACTTGAGGAGCATTTTGGCATTTCCTGTTGTGAGAGTTCTAAAGCACAGACCAATGACACTCACACAACATGAAAGCACAAATTGAACATGATAGAGATGAGTTTCTGATAAAGGCAACTTCTAATTATGGTGCTAGCAAATAAATAGCAAGCAGTCTTTGGATTTCTTACTTTTTCTTTTCTTTTTCTTTTTTTCTTTTTTTTGGTACTGAAGAGAATGCTGTGGCTGGTACTTTTAGTTTCAAATTAAAGTGTTCAGTGCTTTATAAAGCAGTTGCTGTTTAAACTGCCAATAATATTTAACATGAATTTACTCACCATTCCCCAGCCTCACACTGAATAATTTGTAACACTAAACCCGTTCAGTACTCCAAAATGCCAGATAAACTTTTCTCATTTGCTCTTAATTTGACCATGCAGGATAACACCGACATCTGAAGGCTCTTTGAACCACTTTTGAGAATGTATTCCTACGAGTGTCACCCATAGACCTCTGCCCCTTGTCATTACCCATAATCATTTCTGATCCAGAGCATCCCTTAATGCACGTATTAAACTGGCATTCTCCTCAGTGTGAAGCACATTCATCTCTATTAATTTTACCCTCCCTCCCAGTTTTTAAAGGGGACTGCAGATGTTTGGCTATTAAGAAAAAGCTATTAGAAGTTAACACCTTTCTCTCCCTGGAGGCTGGCATCTTCCTCAGTCTCCAAACGCTACCCTATTTCACATTATTATCTGCTAGGATGAAGTACTAGAGCCTTCTCCCAGTTTTACTTTAGAGCAGCAATGCTATTATGAGCTGATGATGGGACTCTGCTCAGCCTGTGGACTTTCTCCCCTCTTCTTTCTTTTTCAGACGGGGTCTTGCTAGACAGCCCTGGCTGGCTTTGTGCCCTTGCTCCTCCTTCCTCAGTCTCCTGAACGCTCAATGCTTGGAATCAAAGCATGTGCCACCATACTTGACAAAGCTGACTTTTAGATATTTGAGAGTGTGCTTCCAGCTGGTGGGCAGGTGAGGTGGCAGGAGAAAGAGGCGGAGCTGACTTGTAGGAGAGAAAGGGGGCTGCTTCCTGCCTGTCCTTCCAGTGACCCCTTACGCTCTCTTCCTCTCTCTCGCTGACTCCTTCCGCTTCCTTCCCTGGCCCCGTCCGCTTGCATGATTTCTCTCTTAGTGATTCTACTGCTGTGATAAAAACACCATGGCCAAAGCGACTTTGGGAAGAATGTTTTTATTTCATCTTATAACTCTCACGTCACACTTCATCACTGAGGGAAGTCAGGGTAGGAACTCAAGGCAGGAACTGAAGCAGAGGCCGTGGAAGAACGCTGCTTACTGGCTTTCTCCTCATGGCTTACTCAGGCTGCTTTTTTATACAACCCAGGACCACCTGCCCAGAGGTGGCATCCTTCACGGTGAACTGGGCCCTCCCACATCAATCACTAATCAAGAAAATGTTCTATAGACTTGGCTACAGGGCAATCTTAGGGAGGCATTTTCTCAATTAAGATACCCTCTTCCTAGATATGTCTGTTTTTTTTTTCAAGTTGACAACAAAACAAAATAAAAACTAAAATCAACCAACCAACCAACCAAATGCCCCACCAGTACAGTGCCAGTGGAGTATTCCAAGCATCATTGACACACAAAATGGCTGAGGCTGATGTAGCAACAAACCAAGGGACTACACCTGGCACACCAGGACGGTGATGGCTTCTAGCACCATAAGGCATGGGATGCCGGAGGCCTGGGAAGAGAAGAGATGCTAACACATAATTTGCCATGATCTGTTTGGGGATATGAGGTCTAAGGCTTGTGGGGCTTGGGTTCCAGATCACCTGCTGGGAAGAAATGCACAGGAATGGGAAGGCCAGGCTATAGACAGACGTGGTTGCCCCCAGCGCTAGCTGGAGTTTGGGATCCTCAGTGAGGAGCAAGCTGAGGGGGTGAGCACCAGTCTGGCAAGTAGAGTCTCCCATGAACCTCCTGGGCACTCTGAGTGACCCAAGCAGGTCTATCTGCCCGAACACTGACTTGTCTGAGGATGCCGAGGACAATTGTTTTGTCTCATGGTTCTCCCCATCTTCTCTGTGTTTGTATTTAGGAAGACAGAAGCCAGGGAAGCAAAGCTGAAGGTGCTAAACCGTGGACCACCTGCACTACAGGTCTCTTTGGTGCTCTGCCCAGGACCTTCATCTGAAGCTTGGACTGTAGTGACACCCAAATCCCTGAAAAAAGTTCCTGTGGGGAGTGTGCCATGAGAATATGTCTGTCAGTAATGCCATGGAAGATGCAGATGAGGAAATGGATTCTGTAGCAAGTTACATCCTGGCCTGGGGGCCCTTTTTGATGGGAACAGGATTCAGTTTGTTTCTTGCTACTGTTGACATCTGTTCTTACTATATTTCAACACTTTGTTTCAGAGGAGTTTTGAGTCAAGCAAAAAACTAAACAAAAGCCATACAATCCTGTACACTTTAGCTATTGCTGGTCACTGTGTGCTTGTCTCTCCTGTGGGTAGATTCCTTGATTCTCTGAAGAGTGAGTGATTGAAAAAAATCTTAGGAATTAAGACATGGACAAGTAAATATCCCAAGAATATGAATTAATTATGACTGTGGTAATATTTTATCTGTGTACTCTGATAAAGCTTATCTGAGGATCAGAGGAAAAAGCCAGCCACTATAGTAAACACAGAAGTCAGGCAATGGTAGCACGTGCCTTTAATCCTAGCATTCGGGAGGCAGAGATCCATCTGGACCTCTGTGAGTTCAAGACCATACTGGGAACAGAGCCAGGTATGGTGACACATGCCTTTAATTCCAATGTTAGTTAACCATAAAGGTCTGTACAGACAGATAGGAAGAGACAGAGCTGGGCAGAAAGAGGAAGCGATGTAGCTGGGCAGAGAGAGGAAGCGATGTAGCTGGGCAGAGAGAGGAAGTGAGATTGCAGAACAGAAAGGCATATAGGTGTGGGTATACAGAAAGTAGCTCGCTCTGGAGGCTGAGGACCAGGAACTAGAGGCTTTTAAGCTTTTAGGCTTTTAGCAATAGTTCAGCTGAGATCCATTCAAGTGAGGACTTAGAAGCTTCCAGTCTGAGGAAACAGGATCAGTTGGGAAGTTGGCCAGGTGAGGTTGGCTGTGGCTTTTCCTGTTTCTCTGATCTTCCAGTGTTCACCCCAATACCTGGCTCCAGGTTTTCTATTAATAAGACCATCTAAGGTTTGTGTTACATATGACAGAGTTGTTTTAGTATAAGGCTTCAAATCAATACTATTTTTGTAACATTATAATGACCATTTCTCTGGTAGTTCTGTTTTTCTGTACACCCCACATAAAAAGTTTGTTTTACTTTTACAGGACATTGCTTGCAATTTAAAATTCTCACTTGACTCCATTTAAAGACTATGGATTAAGATTGATTATGCTAAAAATAAAAGTAATATCTCCAACTATTTTTACACATTGTATTGAGAGTCTGTGATTCACTTCTCACAGGCATGTACTGTTCAAAGTGTCTCTCCCTAAGTCCTGGCACAAAGGTCAAAAGATCTAGACACTTTTATTCATTTTTGATATCTTCTGTATTGCACACTTTTTTTCTTTTTCTTTCTTCTTCTTCTTCTTTTTTTTTTTTTTAATTTTTTGCGACAGAGTTTCTCTGTGTAGCTTTGTGCCTTTCCTGGAACTCACTTGGTAGCCCAAGCTGGCCTCGAACTCACAGAGATCTGCCTGGCTCTGCCTCCTGAGTGCTGGGATTAAAGCGCCACCACCGCCCGGCCACTTTTTTTTTTTTCTTTCTGAAGAAAGCAGTCTGACAATAGCTCTTAGGAACATGGGTGCGTATGTCTCTGACTCAGTGATGCTCCATGAGAGGACTGAATGTGAGACCTCTGCAGCATTATCTGCAACAGAAAAGAAAAAAGAAAACCAAAGGTGTATTGGTATGTTGATGCAGAGTGACCTATGACATGTTAAATGTCAAAAGCAAATGTTGGAATTAGTATTTGTCACACAGCCTCATTTCAAAGCTTTGTATGCCCACCTGATGATACAATTTGTACAGAGGTTCACATGGAAGGTATTCTCTGGGCTGCTTTGAGTCAGGGTCTCACGCTATAGCTCAGGGTGACCTTGAGTTCACAGCAAGCCTCCTGCCTCAGCTTTCTGACTTGGACCATTACAATGAGTTGTCAGTGGCAGATTACTAACTTTTCTTTTTGAGATCTTTGGGTAGTTTTACTTGTTCTAGAAAGCATGCATAACTGTAGTTATAAACATGAAATTAATAAAATAAGAATCAAGTCACCAGGTGAGTTCAAGATTGAGGATTTGGGTGCCTACTTTATATGCAAAGGATATTAAAAATTAGCCATGCTCTTGTTATGGGAAAGGTACTCCCAAGACTAGTCACTTGAGTATACAGCAAGATTTTCCACTTTTGACTTGCTGGCTCATGGTGATGTGGTGTTCTTACATACAACTCTAGGGAGACATTTGCATGTTAACATCTCTCAGTGTGAACACAATCTCTGTGACAGAGACTGCTCTCCATATGTTACAGAATGCCCCTCTCTCACATAACTTAATTTCCTTCATGTTTAAACAGAATGAATGACACAATAGACAGCGGATAGGGAAGCCCAGGTTTGATTAAGAAAGCTGCTCATCCAAAATGTGCTGTTTTTTCACATAAAAAACTACTGATTGGCTGCCTGATAATTCACTTGATAACAGTTTTGAAGGCCCACGGAATAGATCGATTTTCTGATTTTGCTCAATTCATTTGAGCCTTTCCTGTCCATCAAAGGAAGGACCTTGTTCTAAATTAAGGGACAACTAAAATGAGCTCTACCCTTAAGAATCTTAAAACTCTACTGAGATGACTGTCCCTGAGCTCTGGAGTCCTGGGGTGAAATGTGAGATGAAGACCCTGCTGAATGAAGGCTGTTTGGTGACAACATTCACAATCACTTACTCTTAACATTAGCTATCACTTGATAGTGTAGGGATTTGACTTGGTGGCTGTCACATCAGACCACTCCCCTCTGGCTCTCCCTGTGGTGAATGTCACCCCAGAAGTCAAGGGGTAGATAGAATGGGGAATCACGGCTACTATAATCCTGTTGCAATAACTTAAAAATCTGCTTCTGTTGATTGGCTTTTCTTATTCTGAGTTGAGTTTGTCTACTTCATTGTGTTTGCAGTGACCTTTGATTGGCTGCCAGCCATCGTGAGTTTGACCTGATTGGATACTCTGTAGTTTTGCGTTCCTTTAACCCATTTCTGTGCTTCCTCTGGGATGATTTGATTCTGTGGAGTTTATTCTTACACTCCGTGAGGTGAGGCCACAGCAGCCTTTGGTCTAGGACTTACAATACCCCTTTGATATATTCTAGGTTGATGTCTAGCTAATGGGTCCCCAAAGAATTCCTAGCCAACTGTGAGGACTGGTGACTTTCCTGTCCTCTCTGCCACTGATTGCTTTCTTTCCCTTTCCCAGGTCATTTCCACACACCCTTATCCTGTCAGTTTTTAGCTGAAACTCAAGGGGATGTATGGAGCTTCTGAGAGTTCCCCCTAGGAACCCATGCTGCCTATTAGTTCTTCTCTGAAACTGAGTTTTCCTACTTTGTTTTTTGTTATTTGAGGTGTGTGTGTGTGTGTGTGTGAGTGTGTGTGTGTGTGTGTGTGTGTGTGTGTGAGAGAGAGAGAGAGAGAGAGAGAGAGAGAGAGAGAGAGAGAATATCTAGTCCCTATTTATTTAGTGTAATTGGAAATGGAAATCTGTCCGTCTGTTTATTTATTTATTGTTTTGTTTTTTGAGATAATGTCTTGCTATGTAGCTCTGGCTGTCCTGGAACTCACTCTGTAGACCAGGCTGGCCTCAAATTGAGAGATTTGTTTGCCTGTGCCTCCTGAATGCTGGAATTAAAGGCATGTGCCACTATGCCCAGCTGGAAATGAAAGCCTTAAAGAATCTCAAAAGGCCAGCTGGTTCCCCAATCCCAGCCCTATAACCTACAGTGACACTGTATGCCCTAGCAAGCTCCTAAAGTTGAACAATCTGAAACACTTCTGGACAGGTTGAACAATTCAGGTCTAAAAGAAAGAAGATGTCTAGGTAACAAGAAGTAAGGTAGCATCTGCCATGTGGTAACCACAGGAGTTTCTTGGTATCACAAATTGTCACCTTTCTGTCATTGCTAGTACAATAAGAAGACACATCCTTCCTGGTCCCTGGTTGTCTTCAAGCTTACCTCCCCTTTGTCCTGCTGCCTGCAACCATGCTGACTTCCTTCAGTCCCAAGACAGCGCTCACTGGGCTCTATAAGCATTCTTGGTGATAGTTGCAGCTGTGACATCATTTCTCATGAATGCTAAGCCTGCCTTAGGGAGGAGGGGTTCTTAGAGGCCTCTTCTCTCCTTTAAAGCATTCACACCAGTGTGATGACAGGAGGTTCCATCATCCTTAGGTAACCAAAACTGGAAAGCCATCTTAGATAACGATCACTTAAATCTGAGATCTAATATCTCATGGAAAACAGGATTTACAAAAGTTCAGTTCACACTATATTTTGAAAACCAAGTCTAAAAAACATTAAGGGACCATGGTGATGGTTCTGAAGGCATGAACATTTGCTGCATAAGCATGAGAACCTGAGTTCAGATCCCTAGAACCCATGTAAAAGCCAGATGTAGTTGCATATACTATAATCCCAGAGATTTAGTGGCCCCCTTGAGGCAGGAGGATCCCTGGGGTGACTTAGCTGGAGGTTCAGTGAGAGAATCTGCTTCAAAGGAATAAGACAGAGAGAGTGGCTGAGCAGGACCTACATGTCTTCCTCTGTCTCCATGTGCATGCACGTGCGTGCGAGTGCGTGCGCGCGCGCGCACACGTACACACACATACACACACACACACACGTACACACCCACTCACACACCCACTCACACACATACACATATGTCCATACATCAAACATAACCATCACACAATACTCTCTGACACAAAAAATAATTATAAAAATATGAAATTTATTTTTATCTTGTTCTTGCAAATTTTATATTCCAATTTCAACCATGCATCGTACTTTTGGATGATAAAGGGGAATCCATAATTTTCACAACAAAATCCATTGGTGGCACACCATGACTTCCTGTGTCTTATTTACATGTTGTCTTCACTACATAGACAGAAAACTGTTTATTTAAAAAAGAGTCCTGGTCTTTGTGAATTTTTTGCAAGAACAATTCTTAACTACCTAACAGTTCAGTCTTTATGCCTGACCGTCAGTCAGCTCATCCTCCCTGGTGAAGCTCTGTCTGTCCACTGTTACCAGGTCATTGATGGTCTCATCTGTTTCTGGCTTGACTGGGGTCTTAAATTGTTCTCTAGCTCTCTCACCAGCCTTGTACAATCCACAGTCTTGCTAAAATATTCAATTCTTAGCATTTGCATCACACCACAGATAACCAAAGAACCGAAGAGAAACTGACCAAGTGATGACAGCTCTTTGGGTTCTGGTAGACAGTGACCTTGTGTCTGAGTGGAAACTGATCTTACAAGTAGCTGACTCTCTGAATATTTTTGAAAGTATTATGGTAATTTTTACTTCCCTATCAAACCCAATGAATGTGGACACTTGGTACGCAAGAACACAAGACCTCCCTATGTGTAAACATTTGTGTGTGTGTTTAATATGGTCTTTATTATTGGATGTCACTCCAAAAGACTGGGAGATCTGAACCTCTGGACCACAGCCAAGACTTGATAAAAAAATGTTTGCAAGACAAGTAAATGCACTGGAGACCTATGAGGAGAGAGGTTCCTTGGCAGAGCATCTCGGCACACGAGATCACTCTGGTGCTGATGCTCTGACTCCTTAAGGACATCATGCTGGTTCATCGGCATTCCTTTCTGCCACACACTGGCGTTTGGTGAGATGAACGCACCAGCCAGGTGTGGTAGCCACATCTATAATCCCAGCAAGCATTTTACTGACCATGATGACCTATATTGTCAAGTTGACAGATTCTAGAATCACTCTGGAGACATCTCCGGGCACATTTGTGAAGGACCGTTTAGCGTGGATTGATTGAGGTGGGAAGACCCACCCACCTGTTACACACTGAATGAAGAGGAAAAGCAAGCTGAGCGCAGCATTTACAACCCTTTGCTTCCTGTTGGTGGGTGCATGGTGACAAGACGTCTCAAGTTCCTGTTGCCAATCCTTTTCTGCCATGATGCACTATATCTTCTTGAACTATAAGCCAAAATAAGCCCTTTCTCTCTTAAGTTTTGATCAGGAAGTTAGAAAGGTAAGTAATACATGATTGATCCATCTCCTCAGCCCCCACATTTGTTTTCATAAAAAAACCAATATCTCCCATCCAAAAGTCCAGATAAGAAACATTTAAGTAAAAGTCTTACAGACTGGACACACAGTAGGTGGACTCTGGCCCACAGACCTCAGTTTATGCAATGACTGTTTCTGAACAGGTGCCCCCTCCTCAGCACTATTAGCATCAGTTTCTGGGGGCTTCTTAGCACCAACCCTGAGTTAGGAAAAGAGAATCGCACTGGCAGACTGTGGCTCACTCTTCACCCCCTCCTTCCCCAGGTGCAGCAACAACCCAGTTTCAAGAGCTGGAAGTCCCACTCAAAGCACATTTGCATCTTGATGTCCATTATGATCTAGTTCAATCATAAAATATAAAAATAAACTGCAAAAGCAAAAACAAACAAACACACTAAAGAAACACCAACAAAATCTTTCTCATTTTTTCTCCTACTTAGGACACACCAAGTGCTTTCTGTGTTGAGACCCTGGGGTGTCTTTTTCAGGAGGTGCAGCCCCAGCTCTGCTCTGGCATCCTCTGAAATCTTGGCATCCAGCAAAAAGCTCTGTCTGCATTTATGTGCTGATGGTCATTTCCTTTCTTCTCATGCCAGGATTGGTCACAGCTCCTCTGTACTTGGCTCCTTCCAGCTTCAGATTTTAGAACAGAATCTAGCCAGACTGTCAGAAAGATCCTGAGTGTATGCAGTCTGTCCTGCTTGTATCTTCATGTCAGGCAGCTGATTCCAGAGGCTGTCCCCTGGCAAGAGAGCTTCAGATCTCAGCTCTGCTTCAGTAGGCTCTGACTACCCTTCTGCATTCATGGGTGTTTGTTCATAAGCTGAGGGGCTGAGGAGACAACTCAGTCAGTAAAGTGCCTGCTTCACAAACACAGGGACCTAACCCTGAAACCGAGCCTTGATCATGGGCATATGTTACCCTGGTGCTGTGGGGAGAGACAGGCAGAGCTCTAGTGCTAGCTGGTTAGCCAGTCTAGCCAATGGGTAACTTCTAGTCTCAGTGAGAGACCCTATATCAAAATATAAGATAGAAAGCAAGTCAAGAAGATCATAGACATCAACCTCTGGCCTCAGTATGCAGATGCAGACAACATATACCATACACATACTCTATACACATCTATCTATCATCTATCTATCTATCTATCTATCTATCTATCTATCTATCTATCTATCATCTATCTATCTATCTATCTATCTATCTATCAATCATCTATCTATCATCTATCTATCTATCTATCATCTATCTGTCTGTTTATCATCTATCTAATCTATCTATCATTTATCTAAAATAGAATCACAGAATGAGATAGAACTATTAATAGAAGGGCCTTTAATCAATATTCACTTGCCTCCATTCATTTTTTTTTCACTGAAGAGTTTTATTTGGTGGGGGGAAGAATGGGGGGAGAGAAAGAGGAAAAGAGAGAGATAGGGAGAGGGAGAAGGGGGAAAGGGGTTCGAGAGGTGCTCACCTTGTGGGAGGAAAATGGAAGGGAGAGGAGAAGAGAGCACCTCCATTCATTTTAGAGGGGAGGAAACTAGACACCAGAAAAGCTGGTGACTTGCCAAAGATTACTCAGTGAGTCCATGGTAGGGTCCTCATCTCCTGACTTACTCAGAGATAGCATGATAAAAAGTTAACTTTTGCTGGGGAGGGGGTGGACTACCCTCAACTTAGTTCTATGTCTTTGATCTAGAATTCTCCTTATATGCCTATAATTTGTAAACTTGTTATTTTCATGGTGCCCCAGAGTTCCTGTGTTCCATTTGTCAAATTAAAAGAATATTATTTTCTTTGAGTGAATGATGCAATTCGTCTACCTTGTCTTCAGGCCCTGATATTCTGTCTTCTTTGTGATCCATTTTCTTGTTGAGGCTGTCCATTGATTTTTTTTTTAGATTTATTGAAATTTCCATTACAGTGAGTTTTCATCAGCTTTATTGCT
This sequence comes from Peromyscus melanophrys, assembly GCA_902168415.1. NCBI lineage: Eukaryota > Metazoa > Chordata > Mammalia > Rodentia > Cricetidae > Peromyscus > Peromyscus melanophrys. Next base: position 21,648 of record CABHPR010121969.1, on the reverse strand, counting down.
TCCTTAGTCAGTTCGATGTACACATCTTAAGTTGATCTCATTATTTCAATCAGTCATTGTTGGTGCTTTCCAGGACTTCAATCAGGATTTTATTTCTGACCTCTGTAAGTTCATTCAGGAGTTTATTCATGTTCTCTTTGAATTCTTCAAGCTCTTTGAACTTGTTTATAATTGTTCTTTTGAATTCTGTGTCTCACGTTTTGTGTAAGTTTTTCTTGTTGGGGAATGTTGCTGTGGGGTCTCTGGGGAGGTGTACTGTCTTGGTTTTTCATGTTGCTTTCTTCTTGAGATGGGACCTGGACACCTGAAGTTAGGTTGTTGATTGTATCTTTTTATGTGAGTTTTTAGCCCACAAGGATAGAGTCCTGATTCACAGCATCAGGCTGAGCTTTTTGGCAGAATCCTGAGGAGATAGAACTAACTGCAGTGGGTCCCTTACCAGGACCATGCAGGTAGCTAGTTGCCTAGGTGGCTTGAAGAAGCCCCAAAGGTGCAGAGTTGAAAGGAGCAGTTCTCTTGCCAGGGTCAGTCATGTTGGCTGGGTGCCTAGAAAGGGTCCTGAGTTGGAGGCGGTGTATACCCAGAGTGAAAACAGAAAGGGTCTCTAATGGGTAGAGGGACACCTTGTGGACTGGGTACCACTGAGAAACCACCAGCGTGGGACCCAATGAAGGTAGGCAGGATCTTGGGGCTCCTAAAGAGAATAAAGGCGAGAACTCCATTTGGCAAACTCCAAGAACTGCAGGCAGGGTGTTGAACAGTCTAGAAAGGAGTAAGAAGGACAGACCTGGTGGTGCAGTCAACATGGGGTCCAGAGAAAGGCTGGAGAGATATTAAGTGGCCCAGCAACATGGCTGACGCCGGTACACGTAGGAGGGGTGTCGGCCTCTTTCCTCCCTTTAAGTTGTTCACGTCAAGTATTCTGTCCTAGCAACAAGAAAGCTGACTGACATATCGAGAATAGGGTGGTTGTCTTCCCTGGACAACGCTTTTAAAACCTGGGTTTATTTAAGTACATTTTACCTTTAACAAAATCTACTCCTTTCCAGGTGACTCTATCTGTGAAGTTTTGCAGATAAATACAGCTGTGCACCACCATCAAGATGCAAACTTCTCACAGTGATGATCAATACTAATTATCTTCTTGACGAGATCTGGAATCACCTAGCAGATGCACCTCTGGAAATGAGTGGGATGAAGCTCCTAGATTGGTGCAACCAGGGTGGAAAACCTGCCCTAAACCTGCGTGGTACCATCCTGTTGGTGGGATCCTAGACCAAGTAAAAATGAGACAGGGAACATTCATTTCTCTGCTTCCTGACTGCAGATACAATGTGGCCATTTGCCTCACACTCCTGCCTCGGCCCCTGTGCCTTCCCCTGCTGCGATGGATTGTGCCCTCAAATCCTTCCTTCCTTAAGCTGTTTGCCAGGCATTTAGTCAGGACAACAAGAAAAGTACCTGATACATTGATCATCCTAGAAAGCCCTCCCCTTTGCCTTTGGAGTCTATTCTTCTTCGACCCTGCACCACTGGCTGTGGTTGATCTGTCTCCTGTCCCTAAAGTGTTGCTTTCCAGTCATCTCTAAATACAATCATGTACTGAGTAACCTTTGCATGTCTAGACTCTTCCACTTAGCTCAATGCTTTTGTGATGTGTCTGTGTTGTTTTATGAATCAGTGGTATGTGCTTGAATGTGTGAGTTATCTCCACTTTGGGGTGGTTGTAAATGGAGCTTCTGTGAGTGTCTGCATGGTGGCTTGCTCTGAGTGTTCCTGTGCTGCTTCATGTGCCAAGGGCCAGTGATTCATGTGGTCACACATTTCTGTCTCAAATAGCTTTATTGAAGCTGTTGCCTGGGTTAGACTCCCACTTCTGGAATATTGCTCAATGTAGTGGTTAAGTTTGTCAACTTGATTGGATCTAAAGACACCAAGAACATTCATTAGTGAGGTACTCCTTTGGGTGTGTCTGGGAGGGTATTCCTAGAGAGGATGACTGAAGTGGGGCAAACTCATCCTCAGTGTAGAACGCACTATCCCCATGAGGGGTCCTATAATGATTAAAAAGAGAACAAAAGGAGAGCCAGTTGAGCACAATCTCTTCCTCAGTTTCCAGATCTTGAAGTTGTAAGCAAGCAGCCTTCTATGCCTGAGGCATGCCTTGCCCGTCATAAAGGACCGTATCCTGGAACCATGAGTCAAATAGATCTCCCTTCTTTCCATTGCTTCTTGTCAGGCATTTGGTCACAGTGACGAGAAAAGTAACGAATACAGTTGTTCGCCATTCCAAGCAGGCACTCGGGTCCGGACTGTGTTCTCAAATCACCACTGTACTCTCCAGGATGCTTGCTCCTTCCAGAGAGTGTTGTCATGCTTAGACCGCATTTGACCTTCTCTACCAGCAGCCCTTCTACTGTTCCCAGTGAGAGGAGGAAAGCTGTGAGTGCCCTCTCTGATGCTTTCACTTCAGATCTGAGGGGTGAGTGAGATTTGCCAGGATTTCTTAACCCCTGAAATGGCATCTGGAAAGGCAGGTCAAGCTCAGCCATTTTGCCCAGCTAATGGTTTTCACTTCCTCCTTTGGCTGACACTTTTCAAGTTCGGACTTAGGATTGATTATCTTTTCTTTTGGCTATATTTTCTTTCCATTTTGCTTCGGAGTGAATTTCTTCAGCTCTTTGGGCAGGGGCATTTCACTCTGTGGCTGAGGCTGGCTACAAACTCCTGACCCTCCAACCTCTACCCACTCCAGATTTATTTTTAAATTATTATTGTTCTATATGAATGTTTACAAATTTTCTCAAATACCTTTTGGTAGTAGGATATAAATAATCCCTAACACAGGAAGCTACTGGGTTTGGTCAAGGGCTACCTGGGACCCTTGGGATACATTGGTGATTGGGAGGTGACCAGTGTGGGTATGGAGGAGTTGACAAGTACCTTTGAATAAGTTGAATGGTAGCTTGGCTCAGTTTGCTATTGTCACTCTTCAGGGAGCTTAGTGTCATTTTATGAAACCTAAATAGTGTTGAGGAGAATCACAAACTCAGATTCCTTCAGAAGCTAGGGAGGTCCTACTAGCTAGTAGAATAGGTAAGTAGAGGGCAGTAGGGCACAGTGGGGATCCCAGCAAACCAGAGAGCCACCTGTCCCATCTGATGATGTGTTTCCCCTCTACTCTAGCCAGTGGAAAGGTAGGTGTACAAATCTTGCTGGGACTTTAAACAGAAGGCACAATGCAAGCAACCAGGCACTTGGCTGTGGTTGATATACTGTGCACCCCAATAAACTTATCTGGGGGTCAGAGAACAGTACAGTCACAATATTAAACACAGAGGTTAGGCAGTGGTGGCACACACCTTTAATACTAGCATTCTGGAGGCAGAGATCCATCTAGATCTCTGTGATTTCAAGGCCACACTGGAAACTGAGGCAGGCATGGTGACTCACGCCTTTAATCCCAGGAAGTGATGGCAGGAAGCAGAAAGGTATATAAGGCGTGAGGACCAGGAACTAGAGGTCTTTTTAAACTTTTAGGCTTTTAGCAGCAGTTCAGCTGAGATCCATTTGGATGAGGATTCAGAGGCTTCCAGTCTGAGGAAACAGGATCAGCTGAGGAACTGGCAAGATGAGGTGGCTGTGGCTTGTTCTGCTTCTCTGATCTTTCAGCGTTCACCCCAATACCTGGCTCCAGGTTTGTTTTTATTAATAAGACCTTTTAAGATTCGTGCTACCCTTGGCCTCATCATTCTCTTATGAGATGCCATCTTCAGATGAAATCTTCAGTAGACACCTCAAAACTTCAGGAAGAAAGGGGAAAACTTAAGATTGGTATGGCTGCCTGAAGTGGGGACTTCAAAAGGTCCTTACTCAAAGGCTCTGCAGGACAAATTGGAGATTTTTTTTTTTTTTTTTTTTTGGTTTTTCAAAACAGGGTTTCTCTGTGTAGCTTTTCGCCTTTCCTGGAACTCACTCTGTAGCCCAGGCTGGCCTTGAACTCGCAGAGATCTGCCTGGCTCTGCCTCCCGAGTGCTGGGATTAAAGGCGTGCGCCACCCCCGCCCAGCGGAGATCTTAAGATTAGATCATAAGCAGAATTCTTCTTCCCTGTGCTGCCCCCCCTTTTCATGCCTTATGTGCTCATGGGAATCATCCCTTACTCCTCGTTCTGGATGCGTTAGTTTCACCCAACTACAGTGACCCTGAACCAACTCTACACAGCGAGCCTGCTTTACAGAGGAGAGAACAGTTTCCAGGGGCCATGTTCTCACCCACTGGGGTCCCTGAGCTCTTTGCACCCACGTGAGTGTGAGTGTGAGTGTGAGTGTGAGTGTGAGTGTGTGTGTGTGTGTGTGTGTGTGTGTGTGTGTGTGTGTGTGTATGTCTATGGTTCCTTGGGGAAAAGCAGAGTCTATCTTCTTGGACTATTTCTAGTTTGTGCTATTCTAGAACAGAGAATGGCAAATAACTTCCTGTGGGTCAAGTGCAGCTGGCAGTGTGCATTTTATATCACAGAACTAAGAATGGTTTATATACTTTTAAAATACTGTGTTTTTAAATGACCATTCATTGCTTGGCCACTGCCAGGAACCAAAGTCTGGATAGCTCAGAGACCTAGGATAGAGCCAAACATGAACAGAAAAAAAAGTCAGTAAAGTGATTCCTAATGACGATAGAACCTGGCATAGTCATCATCAGAGAGGCTTCATCCAGCAACTGATGGGAGCAGATGCAGAGACCCACAGCCAAACATTAGGCAGAGTTTAGGGAATCCTGTGGAACAGGGGGAGGAAGGATTGTAGGAGCCAGAAGGGTCGAGGACACCACAAGAAAATGGCCCACAGAATCAACTAATCAGGGATTATAGGGGTTCATGGAGACTGAACTGACAACCAGGAAGCCTGATTGGGTCTCACCTAGATCCTTTACATGTATGTTATGGTTGTGTGGCTTGGTATTCTTGTGAGACTATTCACAGTCAGAGTGGGGTTTGTCTCTGACTCTTTTGCCCACTTTTGGGACCCTTTCCCTCTGGCTGGTTTCCCTCATACAGCCTTAATAAGAGGGGATGTGCCTAGTCTTATAACTTGATATGCCATGTTTGGTTCACGTCACCTTTTCTGAAGGGAAAGGAGGGGACATGGATCTGGGAGACAGGGGAAGTTGGTGGGAGGGACTGAGAGGAGAGGAGGGAGGGGGAACTTGGTTAAGATGTAATTTATGAAAGAAGAATAACAAACAAAAATAAATAAAAATTATCTATACAAATATGTAAGAGTTACAGTGCAAAATTGACAAACTTTTAAATAATAAATACTTTTTCATATAAAAAGAGGACCACTCAACAGAAACTGTATGTGATAAACAAAGCCTAAAATAGTGGCTTCCTGGCTCCTGACAGTATGTTGAGGAGTCATTCAGTCTGATCCAGAGAGTAGGGCAGGATGGAGCAGCCTCAGGACAGGGGCTGCACCCCTGGGAAGCCTGGGGCTAGTTGAGTGGTTTGTATGTCTCCCCCACGGTCAGGCTCCCTGAGAGCTGGATTGCCCCCATGACTCAAGTTCCATCTCAGCCATGCCAGGATTCTGCCAGCCTCCAGCAACAAGGTGGCAGCCATATGGTTGTTCCATAGGAGTGAGTTCTGGAGCAGTGATGACCGGGCTCAACTTCAGGCTCAAATAGTTCCATACTTCCTCTCTGAACCTGGGTCTGTTCTGACTTTTTTTGGGGTAAGTCAAATGCTTCTGCTTCAGCAAGGTCCCATTGCTATGTCCCATGTGTCCGCAGTTCTGGTAGGCCACCCTAATTAACCAGCCAGCAACCCCAGAAGTCTATCCAGGATGCATCCCTTATCTGTGGTGCTCAGTGTCTGTAGGGCATGGTACCCTTGTTACTCCCAAAAGCCATTCACAGCCACATAGAGATGCTAGCTAATTTAACCCCTTCAGGGACCTATAAAACCATAGGATGGTAGGTGTGGTCAGGTGATCCAGGACTCTAGGGGTGCTATCCTTGGCAGAGAGGGAGAACTCACTGACACTAAATTCTAGAATTGCTTTGGTCTCAGGTCCCACTGTGTGTTGGAAAGTCAAATCCCTTCAGTGGGACTCAGTTTCCCTATGATAAAGAATGAACTATATCTCTGCTTTTCACAGTGGGGTGCTTGAAGCAGTGATTAAAATAAAACAGGAGTTCAGTTTTATTTTACTGTGTGTGTGTGTGTGTGTGTGTGTGTGTGTGTGTGTGTGTATGTGTGCCTGTGTGTGTGGTGTGTGTGTGCATGTGTGTTTTGAGACAAGGTCTCATGTCTCTTGGGTTGACTTTAAACTTGCTATGTGGTTAGCACTGGCCTTAAACTCTTGATCCTCTTGACTCTACCTTCCCAGTGCCAGGATTACAGGCCTGTGTGGTGGTATTGTGTTCCCCAAAATATTGTGTACCTTAATAAACTTATCTGGGGTCAGAGACGGAACAGTCACAATATGAAACAGAGATTAGGCAGTGGTAGCATACGCCTTTAATCCTAGCATTCCAGAGACAGAAATCCCTCTGGATCTCTGTGAGTTCAAGGCCACATTGGAAACAGCCAAGCAGGGTGACATAGCCTTTAATCCCAGAAAGCCAGCCTTAATCCCAGGGAGTGGTGGTAGAAAGCAGAAAGGTATATAAGGCGTGAGGACCAGAAACTAGAGGCATTTGGCCTGGAGAAGCATTTGGCCTGGTTAAGCATTCAGGCTTCTAGCAGCAGTTCAGCTGAGACCCATTCTGGATGAGGACTCAGAGGCCTCCAGTCTGAGGAAACAAGACCAGCTGAGGATCTGGCGAGGTGAGATAGCTGTGGCTTATTCTGTGTCTCTGACCTTCCAGTGTTCACCCCAATACCTGGCTCAGGTTTGATTCTATTAATAAGAACTTGTAAGATTCATGCTACAGGCCTGTGCCACCCATCTTGGCTGTTTTACCATTATCCGAGGATATGAATGTGACTATTATGTTTAATCTGGTAGTTACCCAGCTGGACATGTCTGTAAGTACCTGAAGGACTTTTATTTTGGTGTTGGGGACCAAACCCAGGGCTCTGCACATACGAGGTAACACTCTGCACTTCTGAAATTTTAGTATTTCATGAATGCGTCAATCAGAACTGCACATTTGGATTCTCAAGGACAAGTATGAGAAAGCACACACAGCTGTACCCACTGGAGGACCATGACATCTTGGCTCTCTGTGAAAGTTTTTGTGACAATCAGAAGGGAGAGCTAAGCAGAAGAGTTGAGTCACTGGTAGGACTCTAAATATCACTTCAGTGAAGGCAGATGGATCTTTATCCTTTACACTTTAGCAGCCTCCACGCAGGGACCTGGAATCCTGTTCTGCAGGACTGCCAGGTGCCTGTTCCTCTACATTGTGTCCTCTCTACCCTTGTGAGTGTTAGCTCCAACAGCAGCTTTGGCCTTCTTAAGGAAGAGCTAAAAGCTTGAGATGCTTGCAACTAATTGTATCTCTCTGTAGCTTATTTAAATAACATTGAAATCAAAAGAACCCACGGTAATGCTAGGGCCTGGTGGACACTAGACACTGCATTTCCTTTCTAAAAGTGGTATGTACACTACCTGAGAGTCAGTCTCTAGAACAGGCTTCAAACCTTCTACAAAGGGCCAGGAGTGAACCTCTAGGGTTTGCAATTTAGAGAGTCTCTGTAGGAATGACTCAGCTCTGAAAAGCAGCTGTGAAAAATCCACAGCCAAGCCTGTGTCCTAATAAAACTTTATTTACAAAACCAGATTCAACCAAAGGTTTCTGATCCTTGTCTGAAAGATCCTGGGGTGTCTTTCTTCCCAAACTTGGGACTGTTTTGTTTCTAGTATTGGGGATTCAGTCGAGGGTCTCAGGCATGCAAGGTAAGCACTCGGCCAGGGAGGTACACCCCCAGCTCTGTTTTATTTTCTATTTGTGGACAGGTTCTCACTAAAGTGCCCGGGGAGGTCTTAAACTTGTGATCATGTTCTCAGCCTCCCTCAGTGCCCAGCTGGCCTTGGGAGTATTCTTGGGCCTTGTCTCCTGGCTTCTCAGAGCCCTCCTGTTCTCTGTTCTCTAAGCTCCCAGAGGCACTCACTGGAGGATGGGTAAATGGCTGACTGGCAGCCATAGTGAGGAGGGGACTTTCTCCCCACACTCAGGTCCTGGCTTTGGGCACTGGGCTCACTCCTCCTCAGGCCTGGACTCATCTGGACTTTCCTGGTGTCCTCCCCTATGACTGCCTCTGAGCTCTGTTGAAGAGTCATCCCTGCCCCCGTCCATGCCTTGCCCACATTTGGAGGCTGTTAGAGGAATCAGCCTGCAGCCTGGCCTGGGCAGGCTGGCCCTTTTATCTTTCTTTATAAATCACCCTCTCCCTCCTCCTGATCCTGTCTGTCCAGCTTCTCTGAACCTCCTCCAATTTGTCTCCAGTGAGTGGTGCAGAGTCCTGCCTGCGAGGCCAGGTGTGGCCGTTCTGAGGTTTGAGGGGAAGGAGGGCCCCTTTTCCATCTGCCGTCAGGCGCCTTTGCTGGGCTCTGCTGGCTTTGGCCCAAGTAGTTTCCTTACTGAACAGTCACTCAACTTTTATTTCCTGAGCTTCATGCACAAGTGCCAGGTAGGAAGACCATGGCTGTGCCACGGCTTGAGCCCAGGAGCATGTGCAGTTTTCTTATGCATTTTGCAAGCTCCACAGAAGAAACCAATGGGGTCTGAGATGGACAGTGTGGGGTAGACACAGCAGGGAGAGCGGGGCCTCTGAAAAGTGACTTCTGTGCCTGAACCTGAAAGATGAGCAGATCTGTGAATACAGTGGGGAGGAGAATCCATACAGAGAAACAGCGTGTGCAAACGTCCTGTGGTTTCGCTACGCTTGACTTGCCAGGGCTGGGAGATCTGCTCTTAGGGACTCTGGGCATGTCAGTGCTCTGAGGCATTGAGGACGAAAGTGCCCACAGACCTGATGAGCTTCATGACCATCCTGACAGCATCCACCTAAAGGAAAGGACCACGTGCTCAATTCTTCATTAAATTTATTAGTGTGCAGGGAAGACCTTTTGCAGATAAAGAAACAGAGGCTCAGAGAGGTTCAGTAATTTGTTCCATGTCACACGGCTTTAAGGAAGGAGAGCTGTGAGTCTAATCCAGACAAGTTAGACTCGGTGCCCTTGGTGTGAGGCAAAAAATAATTATTTAATTTAGAATTATGTGTGCGTGAGTGCCACTCCCATGAGTATAAACACATGCGTGTGGGAGCCCAGAGATGCCTGGGACATGAGCATTAGAGGCTGTTGTGAGTACCCTGAAGTGGAGGCTGGGAACTAGCTGCCTCCTGCTCCAATCAGGGAGCAGAGAAGACAAATGCTGGTGCTCAGCTGACTTCCTCCTTTTTATCTAGCTGGGGACCTCAGCCCACGGGATGGGGTCATCCATCTTAGGGTGGGTCATCCATGCTCTGTTAAAGTTTTCTGGAAACATCCTCACAGACATGCCCAGAGGTGTGCTTCTGTGGTGATTCCATATCCTGCCAGGATAACAGCCATGATGTAAAGCAAAGGACTGGCGACAGGGGTGAAGATTAGGTCAGATGTTTGGCTCTAACATCTGGGGCAGGGGATTGCCTGTCTCCAGATTATGTGTAGATGTAAGGAGCAGGCTGAGGAGGATGTCTGTTGCACACAGATTGTGAGGAGTCTATGGGCACCCAGGGGCCATGTCCTGGGCAGATGTTGTGGAAGAGAGAGTTGGGAACATGGGAGGGAAGCATGGTTGGGCTATCTATGGTGTGATTGTCTCACATCTCAGTAGGGTGAGTGCAGTGACAATCTCCCCACCTCACTCTCCAGTCTACACCATAAAGGGGCCTCGTGAGACATCTTTTGTCTATGGGGAAACTAAGACCCAAGAAAATATAGCTACTTGCTCTAGATCTTAAGGACAGTGCATAGTAGTTCAGGAAGCATAGTCTGTCTATCTCTATATCTATGTATGTATCTATTATCTATGTATTTATCTATGCATTTATATATCTATGTATGTATCTATCAATCATCTATCCATCATTTATTATTATCTTGTTTATTTATATATTTTTGAGACAAAGTCTGACATATCCCAGGCTGGCCTTAATTTCAATATTTATCAGACCTTGAACCCCTAATCTTCCTCCTGCCTCTGCCTCCATATTAAAAATGTGTATCATCTCACCAGATTCACTGACATCATTTTAGAACCCAGGCTGGACAAAACCCACATCTCTTTCTCCTTGTCTGGAAAGTAGAAAACAGGTGTTATTCTGTCTGCAGAAGTTGTCCTCCAGCTGAGGGAGATAGCCCAGAGGGGAGAGCATAGCTGTTGTGTTGGTCTTGCTGGGAGGAAGGGATTCTCCTTGCCCAGGTTTCAGTCCCACTAGAGATGTCCAGGAGCTCAGGGGTCTGAGGGCCAGGAGCTGAACTGCAAATGTGGGTCACCTGGCCTCCATCAGCACACACAGATGCATTAGGTGGGAACAACTCCCTGAGTTCCCTCCCTGTCATCTCCTGGCCACCATAGATCAGAGGTGCAAAAGCAAAGTTCACACTTCACAGATCCTTCACTGAAGGCTAGTAGGATTTGGGCTTCATCAGCTGGGCATGGTGTAGAGAAGGAGGTAACATCGGGGTCAGAGTAGAGAGAAAGATGAGCTTAGGCAGAGAAGTGTGAAGAGTCGTCTGCCCTCTCCCACCTGTCCAGGAGAGATGTGGAGGGTCAGAGGCCAGCACATGGGGTCCTACCCACTTCCTGCTCTCCCTGACATCTAAGAAGGCTCCGTTGGTACTTTGGACTGAGCTGGTATCTATAGTGGTATTTTATTTGTGCTGAAATGTGATTTTATTTGTATGTTAATAAAGTTGCCTAGGGGTCAGAGCTATTAGCAAGCCATAGCGAAAGCCAGTTGTGGTGGTGCACGCCGGTAGGATTTGCTGGAGGAGGCGCACGCCTTTAATCCCAGCACTTGGTAGACAGAACTAGGTAGATCTCTGTGTGTTCAAAGATACAGCCAGCATTGGAGACACACGCTCCAATGTGTGTCTGGTGGTCTGTACAGACAGGCAGTGACGAGGCAGTCACGTGGTTGGGTTTACAACCAATGGGAAGACAGAACACAGAGTCTATTTAAAGACAAACAGACAGGAAGTAGCTCCCTTTTCGGAGAGGTCTCCTGGCTGAAGAGGCTAGCTGAAGCAGGCAGGTAAGGCTCTTAGCTCTGACCTCTTGGGCTTTTATCTTTACATTGGCTCTGTGTTTCTTATTTAATAAGACGATTGGTTACATCTACAGGTATCTTGGTCCATGTCTGCCATGGCCATGCCTCTTAGTTCTCACCCCATGCAGAGCAGAAGAGTGCCACAGCTTTGAGAGGCCCAGAAAGCACCTTGACTCTGCTCACCCTCCTCGTGATGAACTCAGATGAGAGACCGCCAGAGGCTCCCAGGGGCTCCAAGAATTCTGGTGGGTTGTGAGGTCTATGCAATCATTTGGAATGGGGCAACCTCAGAGGGCAATTCCAGGGGCTCAAGGCTGGTACAAAACTCATTTCCTCAGGCCAGAGAAGGGGAAGGAAAAAGCATGTCAGATTCTTACAGGCTTTCAAGATAAGGAAAGATGGGGACAGGTAGTCACTTGACCCAGGCCAGCTAGGTCATTTAGAGCCCAGCCAGGTGATAACCTCCATCTACAAGAGCCCTTGCCACACTGGTTCCCCCGGGTCTGGTGTTGACCTCCTTCTCTGCCCCAAGTTGAATCCCTTGTGACTAATTCCCACAATGCCACATTCTTCCACATCTTCAGTGCTTTGCCTGTGTCCCAAACACCTGCCATTCTTCATATCCCAGCTGTGTTCTGCCTGTGGGAAGCCTGGGCAGGCTCCTGTCCTGTCTAGCACAACCCATGCTCCCTTGTTGTGTCCCTATGTCAACATTTATACTTCCTCATTTCAGGGGTCATATCTTCCCTTGCTCCCAAACCACTTTTAGATCACAGACTGTTTGGGTGGGAGCTCCACCTCAGCCCCTGGCACCCTGGCATCCCTATACCCAAAGAGTCTGGAATGTTTGGAAGGAGTCTGGTGGAAGATCCACCTTGGCTCCCCTCCCCAAACCTGCCCCTTCAAAGCCTGCCAAACACAGCTCCTCCCCCAGAGAGGCTCAAGACCACTCCCACAGGGCATATATAAGCGGCATCCCAGAAAACAGACTCGTGGTTCTTCTGGTCTCGCCTCTTTGCCTGGGAGCGTTTTATCCCTTAAACCTGGGCTTTTCCTGATTTGGTCTGATGAGGCCTTCAGGAGGCCTAAAACTCATCACAGACCATCTCATATACTGCTTGACACACAGTGGGTCTTCAGCACTATTTGTTGATTGATTGAGTGAACGTACGGCAGACTTTGATTATGAGCTACTCAATTAGATGACTGGCTGACCTGCCTGAGGGCTTTTCCCCCAAGATTTTCTTCCTAGCCACTACATCAGACCTACCCCTGTGTTTCTCTAAGCTGGGGACCTCTACATGATTGCTTCACTCCACCTGGTTACAACTCATAAGCTTTCATTTGGGCTTTTTGGGTACGTCTTTGTGGAAGCTCACTCTGGTCCCTAGGAGGACAGGGCCACAGTGATCTTGCTCAGCAGTGGCTTCTGAGGACTGGCCTCATGTAAACACATGGGAAGCTCTGCCCTATCGAAGGAGGGAAAATAACGGGAGTGTTGCTCAGAGCCCTGGGGTTAGACGGCCAGAGCCAGGTCTGGGTTTCCGAGCTCTCCTGAGTCTCATGCTCATTACTTCTGTGGTCCAAGAGAAGAAGCCTCCCCTCTCTGGAACCTCCCTCCTGCCAATTGGGAGTGATTTTGTGTGAAGCTGGGGTGAGGTCCTGAACCCCATGTACAGACAGCTGGCTTCTAGGACCTACCATACTTGTGCCTGCAAGTTCCAGAAACAACTTCCTGGTCAGGCTAGCTGTTCCCCAGGAGCTCCGCCCACCTGTTCAAGGGAGACTGGAGTCAGGCCCTCCAGATTCCAAAGCTCAGAACATGTCTCTTCTTGTTGCATCACCACAAATTTCAGCCCCGAGGAATTTCAGTGTCTTGTAGGATGCTCAAGAGGGATGTGTGTCCTCAAACGGCTGCACTCCTCTTCAAAGAGAGGCATGTCCCTTACATCCTCTCAGCAGGCCACATACAGAGGAGGAAGCCTAGGTGCAGCCCTGCAAACTAAACAAGGCCATCCTGGCCATGTCTGTCTGCTCACACCTTCTCTCCCCACTGGAAGAATGGCTGGGTTATGAGAGCCCTTTTTTACATTCCATTAGGAGGTGTTGGGCTGAGTGATAAAGAACAGCTCTGTTCTGTCCCTGGATCCAGAGTTCGGGGCAGCACTCTGCAACCATTCCCAGCAACCCCATCGATTCACCTGCCTCTCTTCCCCATACAGCCTGAACTACCAGAACTGTATGCCTAAGATTCTGCGAGTTTCCAGTATGGGTCTGAAAAGTGGGCGGTACTACCTCCATTTTTATGTAAGAGAGATCCCAAACCCAGAGAGGTCAAGTGACTGCTCCAAGGCCACTTGGTTAGGCCATGGCTGAGCTGAGTTATAAGCCTAAGCCAGCTTGCCTCCGAAGCACCTGTGCTTCCCTTATCTCCAAGCTGACGAATGACTGTCTACCTAGAGAAGGAGATGCCGGTATGATAGCTACCTGCACCAGAGGATCTCAGTGTAGACCAGTGAAACGAGAGAGGGGTTGAGAGGCAAGAGGAAGGAGATGTAGGGGACTGAGTGTATATGATTGGTACAAGTCCTACAGCTTTCAACGACTTCTTAATGTCCCAGAGACCTTGATTTCTGCTGCTCCGTGCTCTTGGAGAATAACACAGTATCCCTTAGCAGTGCCTCTATTCATTATGACGTAACCCATCATGTGACATTCTCAGGGTGCCCACATCTTCATTCTGCTCTCATCTGGGAACCCAGGAAGATGCCATCGTCTTTGCATAGGAACTCAGAGACCTCACATGAAGTCTTCATTAGGGAGAATGTCACCCTGAGAGCCCTCCAGCCTGGCTTTCATGGGAGGAAGAATTTGGCATCTCGGGGTTCAGACATGGCCTATGGCTTATGTCAAAGACAGGGGCTCAGAGGAGAGGACCAATGCTGTTTGTTTCTTCACATTACTGGTGACCAGCCTAGATCTAGAAAGCCAGTTCGCAGGAGAGAGTGAGTGTGGCTCATCACCTTGCCCATCTTGGAACGCTCTGGAGAATTCAGGCTCAAAGTGATCAGTGTTTTACCAAGTTTCCACATGTAGAATGCTTTTCAGCATTTTTCATTACATTTTTAAGGCTCAGATTGATGAAGGCAAGGTAAGAGCCAGACCCCGGGGTGGAAGAGACAAAGGTTTAGTAATGAGTTCAAAGTTTACAAAACACAGAAGCCAATATGGCTTCAATACGTGACGTGACCCTGTGTAAGCCTGGAAATGACTCTTCAGAACTCATTCTGGCCTGACTTCAGAGTCGAATGGATGCTGGGACACCACAGATTGACTTTGAGAAGTGGGTTGGTATTGCAGGAATTTTTTAATTTCCTGTAACTCAGAGCAGTTTTCTCCCAGGGCGCTTTCGAGTTACTCTACTGTGCGTTGACCACGTTGCTGCTTCAGGAATGGCCCAGAGAAAAGGAAAACACCAGCCAGGAAGAACATTAATGGGATTCCCCTGGAAAACGACACCATCAAGAGTTTAGAAAAATATTTCCAGGGAAATGAGGGACCCGCTATTCAAAAGACAGAAACCAGTGACCTGACACCTCTGTGCTTTAAAAAGCAGAATAAAAATGGCGTCACTTACACTTTCCAACTGAAAGAAATTTGGGAAGAGCAGATTATTATTAATTATTTTAATAGCTTCTTAATTAGCCCTTCAAACAAGTTTTTAAAAATCCCCAAAGGTGTCTAATTTGCATGACATGTTTTTACTTTTCTGTGCATTTCATTAACAGTCCCTTTAAAAAAAAATAAAACCCCAAAACCAACACTTCCTGCCCCCACCCCCAGTACCCCAAAACAAAACAAGCTAACAGACAAGAGAGTAATGATTTTATAAGGTGGATTCGAAAAAGAACTACTGCTCTTCAGAAGCTTGCATTTTTCTCTCCACCTCAGTCGCCCCAGGGTGCTCATGGGAGTTCCCTCAGAGTCACCTTGACCCTGCAGAGGATGGCTGGCTGCAAAGGGACAGGGACTGGGGGGGGGGGGGGCGGCTGCGCCTTCTGCTGACAGCCGATCTGCTGAGATAATGGACTTCGGACGCATCAGTGGGCACATGGCCGGTCAGGAGGAGCTGACCCGGGGACACTGAGAGACCAGTATGCGGATGTCTCTCACAATGTGTGAAGCCAGGCAGAAAAGTGGCACATTTGATTGAGAACAGAGGACAGCGCTGAAATCGGCCCCCCCACCTCCCCTTCTCCAGCTCCTGGCGGATGTAGGGCTGGGAAGCTGGAGGTGGCACTTAGCAGCCAAGGGCATGGTGCAGAGGAATGGGCTCAGAACCCTGAAAGTGCTAGGCAGGAGGGAGGGGCTGACTGCTGCTTTTCCCTGCCTCCCCTCTCCTCCCTCCCCCCTTCTTTGTGACTGAGGACAATCGCAGCCTCATCTAATGTATAGCAGTCCAGGGCAAGGTCTTGGCTATATCATCTCCCCAAATGTTCTCTACCCTATCAGAAAAACGATCTCCATTATCTTCCCCGTTTGGCAGAGATCAGCTGTTTAATAGCTAACTTTTAATGAGCAGTTACTATACAGCAGACCCAGGAGTCAGTTAATTATCACCACACCCACCCATTGTACAGGAGCTTCCCTCCCACAGTGGAATTTCCAATGAGGAAATGGGATCTCAGAGAAGCTAAGTGACTTACCTGGGTCACACAGCTAATGAGATTCCCAGACAGGCCTTGAATCCAGGTTGAACCTTAACTATCATCGTCTCTTAAGGTCCAATCAAATCACTTGTGTTCTTCCAGGAAGCCTTCTCTGGTTTTTCATAAATCTACATTTCTTAAGCTTTCCTAAGCCAAGTTTCATTATTTGTGCTGCCATTTGAAATCTGATCCCCCTATCCCTGCCACACACTTTCTTATTGTGTTTTCAACATGCTTCAGCTCAATGCCTGCATGCTGTAGGTACTCAAGACCTGCACCAAACAAGCGTAGGACACAAAACAACTTTAGCTGTGCACTGGGACACTGGACAAAGTCGACTGTACACGGCTGGGGGCTGAGGGTCCAGCACTGCTTATTAGATTTCAAGGTGATTTGTCTTCCTGCTTTTTTTTTTCTTTTCTTGCCTACTAATGGAAAATTCTCTCCAAAGTCACACTAATTAGCACTCAGAGGCTGCTGTGGCAAAATCTTCCCAAAATAGCCCCAAGTATGTCTGCAGGAGGGAAGAAGGGCAGAGCCAGGGACAACAAGGTATGTGGATTTGACAGGCAGAGAGAGCTTAAAACGGGCAAGCTGGCAGCCTCCACCTGTCCTGGAACATGGGTGGGAAGTTGGCAGCCCCAGGATGGAGTCGACTGTATGTTTAACCTGAAGGCAGCAAGTGGGAGGGATGTGTCGTGTTTTCCTTTCAACAGAGAGTTCCAGCAACAGAGGCTCGCCCAGAGCAGGAAACATGATTGGCATCTTTATCACCAGACTCGACAGCTAAGCAAACTTCTTTCTGGTAAGAGTGGGGGCTCAGCAAACTTGAGGCAGGGATGGACTGTGGTACAAGAGTATGTGCCCACGTGTGTCCCTCTCTTTGTTTTATGTCACTATGAAGTCTTGATAGTCAGGAGCCTGCTGTCACTCTTCCAAAATCCTCACAAGCAGATGAGGAAGACCGATGTGTAGAGAGCATCCATCGAAGGACTGAAGTCATGTGGGAGAGCTGGCTCAGTGGGCAAAGACTTGCAGAGCACCTTTGAGAACCCAAGTTTGGATCTCCAGCATCCAGGAAGAGCTGGCTGCAGTACCAAGGTGGAGACAGGAGAATCTCTGGACGCTTGTGGGCCAGCGAACCTGGAATAACCACAGAGCCTGCCTCAAGCAAGGTGGGAGGTGAGACTGGCACCTGGGATTGTCCCTGGCACACACACACACACACACACACACACACACACACACACACACACACTAAAATAAATAAAAATTAAACAAAATGCTGCTGAATGGCAGGCAGTGGGACATTGGGTGACAGGACACTCCTTCCCGCTTGTTCACCTCCACTGTGTTTGTAGATATGAGTAAGAAATAAGCTTTCATTATTTTATAATATGAGGATTTGGGATTGTTTATTACAACATCTTGACTTGGCCGATGCTGACTGATGCGTTTGCCCGTTTTGACATTCACCCACTTTTTCTCTGCCATCTCTTGGATGTCTGTGGCTGATTCTTCTTCTCTCTCCTCATTTCAGCTTAAAATACTACTGTCCACAATAGAGATATAGCCCAAACTCTGTACAATGCATCCCTCACTGATGTTCTGCCATGTCATGCTAATATCTTCTGTGTACTTACTTACCCTCTGTCTTTCATCTCTCAGTATAATTTCCATGAGGACAGAGGCCTTGCTGTGGCCACTACTGTATACCTAGTGTTTAGTATCAACATGGAAAATTGTTTTAGGGAGGAGATGAGCTTGGAGATACAGCAGACAGGTGAAGTGAGTTTATCTCCTCATCCTCCTGCTAGGCACTCTCTAGACCCTCGTTCTGGTCTCCAGTACAACAGGTACAGGTTAGGGAGGTTCTTCAAGGCCTCTCATTAGCAGTCCTGCAGAGGATCAGGAAGCCTGAGACCAGGGCTGGCAAGTGCCTCTAAGGCAGGAACAGGTTTGGAGAGCTTGTTTTAGCTTCAGGCTTCATGTCTGTGTAGGCTTGGATCAGTCACGTCACCTCCTGAGGTTCCACGTTCTCATCTGTGAATGCATCTACCCCTATTCCTATCCCAAGGGTTCTTAGTGTATTGTGACGTAAAAACAACATAGTTCACATATAATGCTTAGCGTAAGACCCTCAGGATCCAGCTGCTGGGCATGGTACCCAGGCAGTGCTTGCTAGGCAAGGCTCTGCTGCTGAATGGCAGTCACAACCTTGACATTAGGACTACAGGTGGAGTTGATACAGTCTTCTGAAGGAATTTCAAGAAGTAAAGATCTCAGCCACAAGTGGAAAACTTCAGAACCAATCCCTAAGGAAATGGAGGCTTTGTGAACTTTCTCTCCCTGTCTCCTGCTTATCAGGTCCTCGACACCTTCCCCACCTCTATAAATGGCTTTTTTGGGAAAGGACTTAGCACCAAGTGGGGGAGGGAGAGTCCCATAGAGCAGTTATTCCCATCACAACTTTCTTCCATGGCTCAGAGATCTTAGGAACCTGATACAGCCTGTTGGCTTTGGTGCACATTGGAACCCCGAGGACTTTCTCCCAGGCAAATTGTCATGGCCAAGGCAGAAATACCAATGTTCTGTAATGAGGTGGTTCTCAATGAAGGACAATTCTCTCCCCAGGGGCCTCTGGGCAATATCTAGGGTATTTTCAGTTGCCACAACTGGGGGATAGGAATGATATTCTTATTTGAAGGTAAGGGCCAACAATGGTATAAGTACCCACAGTGTCCTGTAGCTCCACTACAAGGCATGATCTGTCCCTAAATGTCAACAGTGACAAAATTTGAGGAAAAATTGACTAAAGAAACTTCTGAGATTGGAAGGGGAATTAGTTTCAAGGTCTAGTGGCAGCCATGATCCTCTCTTCCACATGAGGCCACAGAAGGCCAATGACAATATCAGCTGTATTGTGTCACAGCGGCCAAGATCTTTCACAAGCACTGTGGTTGTATGTGTTGTTTGTGTGTGCACTTCTGGGTGATGCAGGTGCACACATACCACAGACATGGAAGTCATCAGACAATCTATTGATCCTTGTATTCTTTGAGACAGGGTACTTGGTTGTTCTAATGCTGTTTTCTTAGCTGCCCTGGGTCCTCCGGGGACTCACCTATCTCTGCCTCCCAGCTCTCTTTAGGAGGTCTGGGATGATAGATGCTCAAGCCACAATATCCAGTTTTCCTGTGGGTTTTATACATTGGAACTCAAGGCCTGGCCCTGGCCTGGGCCATCACTTTTATCCACTAAGCCATCTTCCGAATTGACCCAGAAAAGGTGGGTGTGGTCATCCCGTCTTGCAGATGTGCTCATGGCCTCTAGTGTGGTTGTATCCTATGCAAAGTTGTACTTCCAGGAAGCTAGCAGTGGGAAGTTTAGATGGCACAGTATCTGTCTGCCATTCCACCTTCTACAGTAGCTTCTTCCCCTGGGAGAACTGGCCCTGATGTTGCCCAGTGTGCGGGGAAGGAGAAATCCATGACTGTTTAAGGGAGATGATATCCCAGCTCACCCAAATAAATTACTCAGTAAATTCCACTTGACTGAGTTTCACTGATCAAAGTAAAGGATCATCAGGAAAATCAGACCTGGGTCTTGGGAACGATAACAGGGTGGCTATGAAATTTTAACCAAGGCATTTGGCTGGGCAGCCACAGGGCAGTACACTGGGGCTACAAAGGACTCGGACGATGCTAGAGGACAGGAGTAAGCTAGAGAGAGGTGCTGCCTGCTGCTTTTTGAGTGAAGAGACAATACTGACTGTCTAGTGAAGGAGCTGACAGCCTTCTGGGTTCTATTCTGGGTCACCCGTGGGCAGTGGGCAGCTGGCTCCCTGGCAGAGACAGAGATCAGATACCAAGCTCTGACACTGGGGCCTCTAGACCAAGAAATTCGAGGCTGGCCAGGGCTCCTCCCCCATGACACCCTGAACAAGCAACGGTCTATCTTCTCCCACCACCCCACTCCAGCTTGCCAAAGGGTTTTCACAGTGGAGAAAACTGGCTCTCATGACCAGTACCCATCCATTCTTATATGATTGTGGGGAATGGGCTCATTGTTATCTGCTGTGAATCTGAGGGAAGGGGGCAAAGCACATGTGCCCAAAGATCAAAGATCTTCTCATGTAGAATGTTGGAGGAAGAGGCAGACATGTGACCAAGTGTGACACACGCCACAAAGGCCTGGTAGACATCAATCAGATCTCTTGTAGGCCAGGGCATCAGCTTTCCTGGAGACACGTCATGGGATGACTTTTGCAAATGGGGAACTTTTCCTGTCTTAGATTTAATTCCAACCCATCATGAAGCCTTTCAGAAAATAGACTGGAACTGTGGACTTTCCCAGGGAAAGAGGATAAGGCTTACCCTTCACAGCAGCAAGGGTGACTAGGGGCTTGTTCATTTCACCCACCAGCCTTGCAAAGAAACAGTCCTGTTATATTCCAGGTGTTGCAGAAGCCCCGGGTGAGTGGAGCCTTCACAGAACTCCAGGGCAGCTGGGAGCTGGATCTAAGGTTTCTGAACAGAGATGGCGGCTGTCTATCTTGCTTCTCTTCTCATTTGGATTATCAAGGACGGGGCAGGTGAGTGTTAGTGCCACTCTCTGAGCCCACACTCCTCATGCCACATGGCTTGGTCACCTATTCCCTGATTCAACTCAAAAGCTCTCTGCACAGGGATGCTTTCCAAGTCTTTGTGGTCCTGGCTCTAGTCTCCTTCAGTGCTCTAATGTCCTCTCTTACACTTCTGGAAGGTTCTTAATAGCAGAGCTCTATTAGTTATTATTATTATTTTTTTTATCTCCAGTGATGTCTAGCATATAGCTGGGGCCATGTAACTCTTTGCTGGGTGAACCAATAATCAATGATGTCTTGGTGGGTTTGTCCCTTTTCTCCATAGTCAGTGTGTTTGCAGAGTCCTCTTACCTCTAATCCCCTAAATGTGCCTTAGCTGATTTGCACAGCCCAAATCACCCTTTGGATGAGGAAGTCAAGGCTCAGTGATGCAGAAGGGCTGAAGATGGGTCTTCCGCTAGTTCAAGGGTCTTTCTTTGAACTGTCCGTTGGAGTCTCCTAAGGGCCATGAGGAACTATCAACGAGGGATTTGGTTGCTGTGTATGTGTGGGTGGTGGACCCTGAATCAATATGGTTGAAATATCCCACCCCTCTGGCCAATTTCAATGTACAACCTGCATGGAGGACACAGATTAAGCTACAGCTGGATGACAGGAGGGTTGGCTCCCACTTGTGCTTACCCATAATCTACCAGAACCCCAGAGAGAGGCTGACATCATTGAAGGTCACACCTCAAGGGGCAGGGAATAGCCTGGATCAGCAGCCAGCCCCCTCAAGTACACAGAGCTGCTTCCCCTGCACAGGTAGAGCCATTCCTTGAATCCCCCAAGCTCCTGCACCCACTGAGGGTACCTTGCAGACAGAGAAGGAAGCAGCCATATCCACACATCTTATTTGAGGCAGCCAGACATCATATCCCCTCCTCTCTGGAGTCACCTTTGTGGGAGCTCAGCCTCACTTATGGCTCCCATGATGTTGAGACATTTTGGGAACAAGAAGCTGTCTTCAGACCTGGGGCCTGCTCAGAGGCCATCTCTAGGATGCCAGAGTTTTGGGGGCCACATGTAGAAAAGGCAGCCCTTTGTAGG
>CABHPR010121968.1:3122-33776 GCA_902168415.1 Peromyscus melanophrys | reverse complement strand
TAAGCAATATCAGAAGGGAAGGTTCCAAATCACAAGACATTTCTCGTGTCTGACACTGTAGCAACTGGTTTCTGTGATTCTTCTTGTCATCCTTACAATGAAATCATTGGCTTGTGTCAGCCTGATTCCCTTCTTTAGCAGGCGGGTTACCAGGCCACAGGCGGCAGGGTGGGGCAGCATCTGGCTCATGGGAGTCGTCTTCCTCAGTCTGAGGGATGGATCTCTAAACTAGGAGATTGCAAGTCTAGGATTCTGGACTTCAGTGGAGAGGAAACCCGTTAGTCAGGGCTCTCTGTGCATCTACATCCTTAGGCACATGCGTAGAGTCCATACAGCTCTGTAGGAGTCCAGGCTTGGCACTGGGCAGTCACAGAATAAGAAAACTGGAGCCAGTAGCAAGCAAGGGAAGCAGGACTAGGCAAGCCAGTGGTCCAGGTGCTTTGTACATTCTTCCTTCATGGGGACAACACGTTAGACCTGGGACTGTGAAGGCCGGGCTCCAAGCAGCTACTCTTAGGTTTATGGGCTTTATGGCCCATTTAGTGTGGGGACTCTGGAGTTTGCATTTTCATTCTGAAGGGTGATGGAAGAAATGGTCCACTTTACCAGTGCCCCTTTCCCCCCTCTAATTGCTGATCTTGCCAGATGAATTGTACATGTATAGAAAAATTGTTTTGAAAAACATTTTTATTCATTAAAGTTATTCATTTTGGATAAACCAATAAAAGCGCTCTCTCTCTCTCTCTCTCTCTCTCTCTCTCTCTCTCTCTGTTGATTCTCCACTTTGAGTGACAGCAAAAATAATTGTATGTTTGAAATCTTTCAAATGTGTTTTAATGCTTTTGGAATGAATCAAGAACTAAAGTGCAAAGCCCACTCGGTTCCGTGGCCCTGAGTTAGCTTCACTTTCCAAGTGTTATGGAACTCCAGAATACGTTATTAGGTTCTGTCTTTTAAACTGCAGTCAGTATCTGTCTGGGGGACTGATTATAGCATTTGACACACCTGTAGCAAGGTTTTGCAAAGGCAAGGTATTATAGTTGTGTAAATGCTTTATTTGAGCTGTAAAAATTGGTTGAATATTTAGGGAATATAATATACTAGAATCATACATCCTTGGTCTTATAATAAAATTTCAGTTGGTAAGTTCAATACATATATGCTAGGTATTCATACTACAAATTGGTTTCAAAAATGCCTTTCCAGTTGAGCATGGTGGTTCATACTCTTAATCCTAGAGCTTAGTAAGTTGAGGAGGGGGGATTGCAAATTTGAGGCCAACCTGGGCTGCTTGTCTCAAAAAGTAGGGAGGCTGCCTTTCTAGTTTGAGAAACATTTTGCTTAGATGAGACAGTATATAACAGGTTTGCATATGGTCCATAAAATTCGCATGCAACAGCAGCATTTAGCTCATTCTGACTACATAGTAGATGTGCATTTCAGGTTTACTGGGGCCATATTTTCTTGGTAATAACTGATAATTTATTGTACATGTGGTGTATAGTGGGTGCTGATTCTGGGGTTCGTCTCTGTGAGCGATTTGGTACTACGACAAACCTGTGAAGTCCATGGATTATGACCCTCACTTCACGGGTGAGTTGATGGGTGGAGGCTTGGAGAAGTTAAAGTGTCCTCAGGCCACAGGCAGAGCTGGGATTTGAGGCCAGTTGCAGTGACAGTGGTGTTTATGCTTTCACCTCTTGTCACAGACTGTGAGTCACTCACTGTGACGAGTGGGGCATTGTATCATACTCCCAAGACTTTCAGAGGGCAATAGCCACATCCCCAAGTCAGGCACTCTCATCATCCTCTGTGACCTGGCCTGGAGATGGGGAGGAACAGTGTGTGGGAGGTCTGTAAAGAGCTATGGAGAGACAAAACAATGTCCTTCTTTGGGCTAAACATCACATGAGATTTTATTCTCTCACTGCTCTTAGGATCTAGAACTTGGCCTGGTTTGTCTCCAGATCCTTATACAATGAGCTGTGATATGGCATGCTTCTACTGTTGAAGTTAGAAATGTAGAATACAAACACACAAAAGCATGTATCCAATAATAAAATAACTAAGAGGATGAAATTGGAAGCACCAGGGTTGGGATGATTCTCGGTGGCATTGGTCTGGCTAGATCCTGACAGGAAACAAGAGTAGTTTTGAGAAGTTTCAGGGACAAAATGAATGCTGGGAGATTTGTGAAGGTCACAGATATCCAGATTTTAGGGGCAGAGGGATGTGCATAAATTATTCTAGTGAAATAAAGATATTTGTGTGCATGATGCTTCTAAATTTGTTGAAGGAGAAGTTAGAAAGCAAAAACTCATAGATCCATCGTAAAAGCCTTCTGAAAGCAGAAAAAGCATCTCACTCATGTTTGTACTCTTGATGTCATGAGGGAGATGGCCTTAGTATCACTTCCATGCATTTGATGTAAAAGATGTCACAAGAGAGGAGAATAAGTCAGGAAACTGAACAGGTGGTGCTTGAGCAGGATGAGAGGTTCCTCGGGCCCGGGATGTGGCCTGTGCTGTGTGTGGGTGTGGAGTGTTGGGTAGAAAAAGCTGTAGCACCATCCCTGGGTCCTCTAGTAGGAAGGGAAGCCATTACAGTATCACTGCTGGATTCTTTTTGTCTTCCCCCCGGCCCTGGGAAAGATGCTGTGAGATGAGAAGATTGGGCGTTTGTGGAACTGCTCTTTCCCTTTAGAATTGGATGCATCCTTACTGCACTATCTACTATTAGTAGAGAGGTAGTGGATTCATTCCGGGAGGCTTATATAGTGCTGCCAGGACCAAGGTGGTGGAACTGTAGATTTCCATGAATAGAGTGTTGGAAAGTCCATTGCGCCATATAGGAAGCAAAGGTTCAAAAACCATTGTTGTTAACAAGAAAGGTGATATTTGGCTTTCTTCTCTTCTTCATCATCATCATCAACCTCCCCGCTCCTCCCCCCTCGTCACTTTGTTTGGGTTCTATTCAGAGTTTTGAGAAGGTTATTTTTTAGTGAGTTACCCTTCAAGTTCCCGTAGTATGCTGGGACAGGCATTGTTGGAAGAGAAAATAGTACTTGGAAAGCATATGGAAGTAAAATTTTGTGTGTTTGAACAGGAGTGGGATTCTGCATAGCTTTAAGAAGGAATATCTCAGGAAAACCGAGGCATATCATATGTAGGGTTGTCTCTCACCAAAAGCTTGTATGATATGCCTAAGAATTAGATTTCTTTTTCTTTCTTTCTTTCTTTCTTTCTTTCTTTCTTTCTTTCTTTCTTTCTTTCTTTCTTTCTTTTTTTTTTTTTTGATAAAGTTTTTCTGTGTAGCTTTTTGGAGCCTGTCCTGGAACTCACTCTGTAGACCAGGCTGGCCTCAAACTCACAGAGATCTTCCTGCCTCTGCCTCCTGATTGCTCGGATTAAAGGCATGTGCCTCCACTGCCAGGCAGGACCTGGTAATTCTTAAAAGTCCAGATGTCACTATGGAACCCAGTAACCTGCAAGAGTGTTCATGACTTAATTTACTTTCCTTTATTTTCTCATGAATGTGCATGGAGTTTTCCAGTGGGCACATGAGGCTATAGATTGAATGCAGAAGATACAAATAACATTTTCTGTTCTATAAGGTGTCTATTTAAAAGACAGAATGTGAGGATTTGCCAAAATGTAATATCATGTGCCTTGCTATCATTTTTATAAATAATCTTTCAAAAACTATGTGACATGAGCTAGATTTATCATTAATAAACTAAGTAGCAAATTTAGCTATATTTTATAAGCATATGACATAATTTACAGCAAATTATCTGTGAATAAATAACAATGTGTTAAGATTCTCAAGAATTCCTGATACCAAATGTATGGAAGATGGCAGGCTGTCATAGAGAGGCGAGAATCTTAGGAGATCTCATCACAGGAAATCAGCACATTTAATATTTGATCCCTAATCTTTAAAACTTACAAAGACTAGCTATGCCCACTATTTTACCCTGAAACCTGTGGTTTTTGTCAATTCCTGGGATGCCCTCAAGGTGACTTTCCTATTGTTTTAATGCAAATAGCTTTTCTAATTTGAAAGGACTCAATCTTGTCAACAAATAATGGCCTCCTTGTCCACCACCTAGCAGGCTACTTTTCTACCAGAATGGTGCATTTGTCTCACTGCTTGGCTCTGTGTTTGTTCCAGTTTCTCACTATAAACATGAAATTTCCTCCACCAAGTTAGTCCATCACTTTAAAAGATTTGCTTACTTTTATGTGTGTGAGTGTTTGCCTGCATGGGTTTATGTGCACTTGTGTGTGCAGTGCCTGTAGAGGCCAGAAGATGGCATCAAATTCCCTGGAGCTGGAGTTGTGAGTCACCTTGTGGGTGCTGGGAAATCAAACCCAAGTCCTTTGTAAGAGCAGCGAGTGCTGTCCACCACTAAGCCCCTTCTCTAGCCATAATCCACTACTTGCAGCTTGACTCAAAGTTTTCAGACATGGGCAAAATGTAGGCAGCGTTTTGGCTAGATTCTAATAAGAATGGCCTCTCGTCCCATTCCCAATAGAGGCTTTATTCCCCTCTGAAGTCTCCATGTCTCTATCAGCATTCCTGTCTTCTGAACTCCCACAGGAAGTGTCCACCAAGTCTGCAGTATTCTAGGGCTTTTCTGACTTGCATCTCTCTCCATTGTGATCAACTCCTCAAGTTGGGCTCTACCTCCAAAAGTTTGCAGAAATACCCCTCCCCCAGTAGTTTCAACAAATAGGAGCTAAACATAAAAAAATACTAATTTGTGGTTCAAACCAAAACAATAAGAATATGTGTGTGCTGATATAATGATTCTAATCAATCAGTTGATCACATTGGGCTTCCTGGTTATCGAGAACAGAAACTAGACTCATATCAAATTTGGAGGCTTTACTGCCTCTGCGCATTGAGATAAGAAGTGGAGTTACAGCCGCGCAGTCAGGCTTCATAGCGTCTGAGCCAGGCCCCCAGGGCAGTGTTGGTCCCAGACCGTTCTCCCATGGTCTAACTTCTATTTCTTGCTACTCCCTGGTGCATCACCCTCCAAAGGGTAATTGTTTTCTCTGGCCCTGCTTTTGCTTCCTGTTTTCTATACTTCTGCGGCACGTGTAGCCATCCATGCATTTTCCAGTACTTGTTTTTTTGTCCTACATTACTCTTTTTGCCTTTCTAATTCAGACCGTGTGTGTGTGTGTGTGTGTGTGTGTGTGTGTGTGTGTGTGTGTTGTATTGTATGTGCAGATGCGCATGCACACGGAGGCAGGAAGTGGGTGTTGAGTGGCCTGCTCTATTTTCTCCCCTTCTTCCCCTAGAGCGTCTCTCATTGCACCCCAGCTAGGCTGGTACCCTACAAGCCCAAGTGAGCTTTTTTCTACCTCCAACAATACTGAGGTCGCAGGTGCCCGTGTGACCATACTCAGCTTTTGACAAGGGCTCTGGTCCTCAGGCTTGTACAGAAAGTGCTCTTACCCATCAACCATCTCTCTAGCTCCAAATTCAAATTCCTGAGGGAAAATCTAATGACACAAGCTAAGTATCTGTTGTCTGTATGAGGGCACTGTTCTAGTGACTGTGTAACATCTGAACCACTCTCTTTGGTCAGATACTTCCCCAAGACTTTTCAGTCATCCTTCAAAAAAGTTTACATGGTATGGAAAAATAACTGTCTCCATATGATGAGTCACTTGAAGCCACGTTCCTCAACAAGGGAGCGAGGATATAGTTCCTTGGAAGATGAATGTAGGCATGCCATTCTGAGCCTCAGCCTGTTCAGTAAAAATATTCTTACCTCTGTAGGTAAGAGTAGAGTAACTCTGGAAGACCATTTCCATCACGGCAGCAGCTGCAACACTTACCTGTATGTTGAGTGATCAGAAACACATTTAAACTTTCCCCTTTTCCCACATATTATTCATGATTTCTTTCACTCAAGATTACATCTGTGAGATGTATCCAGGGTGCTGCATATCAAAATTTTACTCTTTTTATTGTATAATAAAAGGTCATTCATCCACTCTTCTATTAATGGAAATCTGAATTATCTCCAGTATGAAGGTTTGATGAGTAAAAATAGGAATACTACTGTATATACCTTTTAAAAATGATTACATTCATGTGTGTGCGTGTGTGTGCATGCACACATGCCTGTGGAGGTCAGAGGACAACTTGAGGGGTCAGTTCTGTCCCTCCACCATGTGGATCCTGGGGATTGAACCCACGTCACCAGGTTTGGTGACAAGTGCCTGCTGAGCCATCCTACTGGCCCTAAAAGCCTATGTTTATTATCATTTTTCTTGAGTAAACATTTTAAAATGGCGTAGTGGGATCATTGTGTGGGTTATGTTTTACTTAGGAAGAGCTCCCATACCTACGTCCGAAACATTCTACCTTCTTACACCCCAGCCAACAATGTCTGTGTTCTGGTTGCTCTCATCATCACCAGCCTTGGGCGATGCCATTCTTTTTAGTTTTATCCATTTGACTGTGTGTAGTTATCTCATTGCAACCAAACTTGTGTTTCCTTCCCTCCTTCCCTCCTCCTTCCCTCCCCCTCCCTCCCTCTCTCCCTTCTTTCTTTTCTGTGTCTTACTAATGCTGTTGGACACCTTGCCTTACCACCTCACTGTATTCCCACAGTTAAATGGAGATGCTACCACTTACAACCAAGCCCATCAACAATGCAAACATACCTGCTTCAGACAATTCACACACTGAGTTCTTTATCCCCACACAGTGCACACACTGAGTTCTTTATCCCCACACAGTGCACACACTGAGTTCTTTATCCCCACACAGTTGGGAGCCCAGTTGTCCACAGACCTTTACCCAGGATGCTATGTCAGTTTCTGTCTCTTTTGTGCGTTTTTTTGGCTTCTATTGTTTAGCTGGATTTAGCACTGATAAAAATCCTCCTGATAATTTATATGTTAATACAAAGTAGAGTCTTTCGGATTGCTTAATGCCTTGTCTTTAGAGCATGTCTATCTTCAAAAGTGCTTAAAGCCTTTGAAGTTAACATTCACAACATCTTTGTGAAGTGGGTAGGAAGCTGTGGGAGAAGAAAATTCCAGAAAGCAGAAAGATTTATCCCAAATCTCATAGTAGATCGTCGAAATTCAGACCGTCACTTGAATCACAGTCATTGCTCTGGACTGTCTGTAACTGAGCAAAGCGACTTACCTCTCATAGGGTGACAAAGGTTTCAAATAAAGTCAGCGCGCTTCGGCGGCTGGTGTAAAGTTAATATAGATCCCTGCCCCATCTTTCAGAATGGGAAAGTTATCATGAGCCCAGCCGTGGAAAATCCCTGTGGGTGTGTGCACCGATGGTTATAAAGAAAAACAGAGTCATTCTGCCCCCGGAAAAAGATGTGTGAGAATTCAGTAATGTAAAAAGAGCAAATTTCAAAGAACAATGCACAAAATCTCTCCTCTCATGCACACATAAATATTTCCAAATAAGCAGACTCTGGGCTTTGAGAAAAAGCAACACAGGGAGAAATAAGACCCTTAGCAACAAAGAAATAAAACACCAGTGTTCCAGGCTGGCTCTCTGCATCTGAACACACTGCATATTTAAAGAGTTGCTCTAAAGTAGTACATCTGATGTTTAGCAAATGTGTCAGAATCCACACACCCAACTAGGTGCTTTCTTTTCTCAAAGAAGGCATCTTGGGATGTAGCACATCTACTTCAATGTCACTTTGTCACCAATAAAAGTGTTTGGGGGTGTGGGGGGCTATTTTGAGTGTCTCCATGGCTGTAGGAACACACTGTCTTTACAATTCTGTTCCTTCATAAATAACATTGCCTCAATTATTTTCTTGCCACCTATTGCTTTGGTCTTAGGCCTGATAACTCCAGTCTCTTCTTACTTCCGGTCTCAGGCCTGATAACTCCAGTCTCTTCTTACTTCCAGTCTCTGTTCCATTTAGATCCTTTGGCTTATTTCAAAATGATTTATTTATTTTTTACTTTTATTCATATGTATGTGTGTGAGTCTGTTGTGTATGTGTAGGTGTCCAATGAGGTCAGAAGAGGCCATGGGGCCACCTCCCCCAACCTGGAGTTACAAGTAGTTGTGAGCTGCCCATGGGTGCTGGGAACCCAACTCAGAACATATGGAAGGGCAGCAAGATGCTCAGTGGAGCCATCTCCCCAGCCTGCCCTCCAGTTTTTGTTTTTGTTTTTGTTTTTTTTTTTTGTTTTTTTTTTGGTTTTTCGATTGTTTTTGTTTTTTATTGATCCATAATACTTGTGCATATTTATGGAGAAAAATGTGATGATCCAATTTGTGATCACTGTATAATGATCAAGTATGGGTACTTGAATTTCCATCCTTAAATATTTGTTATTTGCTGTCAGAATCTTCAGTGTTTTCTCTTAGTTCTTTATAAAACACATAATAAATTGTAAGCTAAAGCTACCCTTTTGTACAGAGCACTAGCATTTGAACTTCTAAAAAAATGTAGCTAGCTAGGGGTTGGGAGATGGTGCATTAGGTAAAGTGTTTGCCTTACAAAGCACAGAGTTCTGAGTTTAGGTCCCTGAAACCCATGTAAAAAGCTAGTCACAGTAGCTTGTGCCTATAATCCCAATGCTGAGTCTGGGGCCAGAGACAGCAGAATCCTGAGGCTTGCTCCCAGCCATTCTAGATGAATTGGTGAGCCCCAGGTTCAGTGAAAGACCTTGTCTCAAAAGATAAGGTGGAGAGCAATCGAGGAAGGTGTGTGATGTTAGCCTGTGGTCCACATGCATGCCTGCCTACAGGTATACACACACACACACACACACACACACACACACACACACACACACACACAGACACACACACACACACACACAGTAGTTGACCAAGTGTGGTGGTGCACACTTGTAATCCCACCACTTGGGAGTTGTAGTTCAAGGCTATCCTTGGCTGCATAGAGTTTTCAGTCAGCCTGGACTATATGAGCTTCTGTCTCAAAAACATCAAAAGCACTACCACCAATAATAATACTGTAGCTAAATTTTTGTTTTAAATATTTTTTAAGTAGAAGGGCATTTATACTTGATGTACCTCCAACAACTTTGAAGTATTTACATCATTGTTTGACAAATAAAAACAATAATGTATTTTTATTAGTAATAGAAATATTGGCAGCTATCAATTTATTTTCCTAGTTGCTCTTTACTTGGATTACAATAGAAAATAGTTTTCCCAAGCATGGGAGAACGGATTACTGCAATAAGAGCAGAAGAGCTGAGCATCAGGACTGTCACTCAAAGATGTCCTACACCTAGAACCTTTGCACAGTGTTCATAGGTTGGTTTAAGTCAAAAACCCCAGCACATCCTTTTCAAGGCTTCTCATGCCAGATTCACCAGAAGGATCTGATGTAAAGGCAGAAAGAAACCCGTCTACTTCAATGGAACTGCTCAGGGTTAGTGCCAGGCTTTTCAGGGTACCTAAGAGAGTCTGGTGGTTCCCCACATGCTGTTGGGAAGACAGCAATGATTGGAATGGATGGGGATGGCAGGTCAGCTCTGATGGGAGGGGTCTGTAGGTCCAGGAGCCTCTGCTTTTCTCTCCATCAATGAGGCCAGAACACAACCCCACAGTGGGAGGAGGAGAAGATAAAGACAGGAAGTTACACTGTACCTTTTCTTCCCTCCATGAGCTTAGCTCAGGGTTTGCCACACACAGGGAGAGGATAGCAAAGGCAGCCTGTCCAAGCTCCATCCCGGAAATCTTACAAAGGAAGCCAATTTCAAAAGCCAGGAGAAGGATTTATGACTTCAGGGACTTTTGTGAATCCTTTTATTAGCCTGACACATCACCTCTTTCCCATCTTTATGCTGACAACATTTCTCAACCTTTTTCTGTTATTTATTTATTTGTTTATTTATTTATTGGTTAAAATGGGCACCAGGAGACAAAAGCTACAGGGATGGGCTGACTGACTCCTGACCTCACCTGTACATTACCAGCAATGTGGTTCTGCTGAGGCCTTCTCTCACACAGCCAGGGAAGCGATCTTGGGTTGCTTTAGTCAACTCTATATACTTAAAGAGTTTAACTTGTCCTTCTGATGGTCCTTGTAAGAGTGTAAATCAATACATAAAGGCAAAACCATGCCACCCTCAATAGTATTTCAAAAGCAATTGGAAAGCTAGCAGATGGCTCTGGGGACTGTGATGTGGTCATCAAGTCAATAAATGCTGTAGGCCTCTTCAACAGCTGGGTAGCCAGCATTTCATAGCCATTAACTTACGAATGTGAAACTCTGGATGAATTGACCAGGTGTTGACTTCTTTCCTTGATCCCTCCAAGTGGGCATTAGTGGCCATCTCCTCTGTGTTCCAGTGGAAGCAGGCCAGAGGAAGGAGAGCTTAGTCACCCAGAACTCTGTGATGTCAGCTGTGTGGCAGGTACGCACGCGCGTGCGCGCGCGCGCGCGCGCACACACACACACACACACCCTTCCCCAGGAAAGCCCTTAGTAATGTGGACACCCATCTGCATTGAGCCACATGTACCCCCCTCTTCAGACAAAGGCTGATGGTCACTGACCTACAGTATCCTCTAGTGACTCCCCTTTTGTGGTCAAATATGAACATATCTTGGAATTAGAAGCCATGGGCTGATCCAGCCTAAACTAGTTTTGAGTGCACACCCAGTGATCTGAACTATAATCTCAAAATAAAATTTTAAGGGAAAAAATCTATTTACCATTTTATGCCTATGCCTATGCACTTGACAAATGCATCACAGGAAAGGACATGTACACCGAACAGAAGATGACTCAACCCAAGCCTGTCGATCAAAATAGAAAACCACCTTACCCTGCTGCTCAGTAATGGGCTCTTCGACCTCCCAAACTCACAAAGGAAATCCTGGACATAGCCCGGGTGCTCTTGAGTACATCTCTCTCAGATCCACTGCTGACTTGTATCTACTCTGGGCTTTTGCTTTGTTCTGGAATAAAATCCTTTGCTGTTCTGCATTTGTGTGTGCTTCTTCAGTTCTTTGCCCCACCTAAGATACCTGGTCCTGATACATTACTGGCAATACAACATAAACAACAAAATTAAGAGTTGCAAAAATCTGGCAACTAGTTACTAGTTAGTGCAGTAGTTCTCAACCTGTGGGTCATGACCCCTCTGGTGTCATTTCTCAGATATTTACATAACGATTCACAGCAGTAGCAAAATTACAGTTATGAAGTAGCAATGAGATTTATCTTTGGGTAATGGGATAATTCCATGATATTTGATGGTCAAAGGAATTTATTTGGGGTTTAATTCATGACAAGAATAAAGGAGTTGATCACAGAATCCTGGAGTGGTGGGGAACGGTCCAACATGGTTCTCAGGAGAGCTCTGCCTTGATCCACGGCACCAGCATCCAAGACCATGAGGTAGCGAAGAGAAGAAGGGGCATGTATGTGCATTCCAGCTCTTAAGGGATCCCCATCTGGGCCATGCCCCAGGGGGACAGGTACCTAGCAGCTACCTGCTACCTCATTAGGGGTGGTGCTTCAGGGTAAGGCACAGACAACCGTCCCTACATTTGGGGGTCACCACAGCATGAGGAACTGTATTCAAGGGTTGCAGCATTAGGAAGGCTGAGATCCACTGTCTAGTGACATAGACATCCAGCATAGGAACTCACTGACTACTGAAGGCCTGGGATGCCTGCACTGTGAGGAGCTGAGGCTCCGTATACTTTAGAGAATTATCATACTGCTGGAAGGAGCATCCTGAGTGTACTGTCACTGGTGAAAAGTCAACACACCCTCAGGACACACAAGAAGCGCCAAGAATTTAGAAGTCAATGGTAACAGGGACTGGAGACTTGGCTCAGAATTGTAGCAGAGGATTCAGACACATGCAGTTTGACTCCAGAGCACAAATTTCCTGCTTCTGCGAGAATAACTTTAACTTTCTCATACTCTCAAGTGTGTGTGTGTGTGTGTGTGTGTGTGTGTGTGTGTGTGTGTGTGTTTATATGTGCACATGCCACCATGCATGCGTTGAGGTCAGTGGACAATTTGCGGGAGTCATTTCTTTCATTCTCCCATGTGGGTCTTGGGGATCAAATTCAGGTTGTCAGGCTTGGCTGCCAGCTCCTTTACCCACTGAGTCCTCTGTCCAGTCCTTTCTCACACTCTTAGTGACATATTGATAGGAACCAGTGTTTCCCAAGTGCTGCACAAAGCTAACTTGGGCATTCTCTTTTTAATTTAACTTCATATTCCACTTACATTTTCTGCCTTTGGATTTTTGCTAGCTAAGGGAGGATGGTGAAGAGAAGCCCATGTGTGAAATGCTTCCCATGGGCTCATGTGTTTAAACTCTTGGCCTCCAGCTGGTGGTGTGTTTCGGAAGGTTTTAGAACATTTAGGAGGTAGAGCCTCACTAAAGGAAGTGTGTCATTGAGGGAGACCCTTGACACAGTATAGCTCCACCCTCTTCCTGTGTACTTTGCTTTCAGACTGCAGACAAGAAGGGCTCAGCTGCTTCATTTTCCTGCCACCATGACGGGCACTACTCTCAAAATATAAGCTGAAATAAGCCCTTTCCCTTTTAAGTTGCTTCTTGCCGGGTATTTAGTCCCTGAAATCAGGAAGTAACCGGAGCACCCACTTACTAGTCACTAATATACTTTCCTAGTACCTACTTTGCATTTAACTGACCTCCCACTGGAATTAGATGCTAATAGGGCACTCCTATGCTCTGTTAAAGGATTGTTGAGCTGTTGGGTTGAGGTACACACACACACACACACACACACACACACACACACACACACACACACACACACACACTGTAGATCCTCTACTCAATGTAGGCTTTGTTATGTTGTCAACTTGATTGAATTATTGAACTGAGAGGTATCTAGATTAGTAGCATATACTCTGGGGGCTGTGTGAGAGCAGCTCAGAGAAGGTTAACTGAGGAGAACCCTGTCCAATAGGCATGCCAGAGGCCCATCTGGAGCAAACGGGAAGGGAGAGAGCCAGTAAGTGCATGCACTCTCCTGACAATCATGAGGGGGACAATTTTACTTTTCCATGTCTTCCCTCTGTGATGTTCTGCCTAAGCTCCGAGGAGCTGGTGGAGCCTGGGCTGAAACCTTTAGTTCCTTCAGTCAAAAATAAATTACTTCTCCCTTAAGTTGTATGCTCAGGTGTTTTACCATGGTAATGAAAAACCAACTCACACACAAAGCGCAAATTTAAAGAAAAACTTAAGCCAACAGGTGCAAAGAATACAGTCAAGTGTGAGGCCCTCTGGCCATGCGGGACTCGGTCTCTTATTCTTCAGTTTTTGCAGGCGACACCGATGAGGGTCAGACAAAACAAATTGAGTTTAAATAAAGGGAAATTAAAGGTGTGTGGGTTTGACCATTGGTCTGTTTTTCTGAACTCAGAATTCACCCTCCTTACTGTTCCGTACAGTGACAAATTGGCCATTCAGTCATCTGTAGTCATTGGTTATTTTAGTTGCCTAAAAATAACTCTCAGGAGCTGGAGAGATGACTCAGGGCTTAAGAGCAGGGGTTGCTTTCACAGGGGACGCAGGGATTTCCAGCACCCACAGGGTGCCTCATAACTGTCCGTAACTCTCATCCTCGGGGATGGAATGCTCACTTCTAACCTCTGCCTTCAGGCACCAGACACAGGTAAAGTGCATATACATACAGGCAGACAAAATACTCATTCATATAAAAGATAAGTATCAAATCTGTGGGTTAGAGGAAGTTAAATTTCTCTCCTATAGTCATTCTTCCATCAGAACTCGACCAAAGGGCCTTCCCTTGTATTGCACTGGTGTTTTTCTAAATATCTTCTTTTCCAATACATCATTTCATTTGCTTTGCCTCCATCTTAGGACCTTCAGCATCACTGAAGCACACTTTGCAAGTGTGATAGTCAGACTTTCATCACTGTGGCCAAGGGTAGGACTGAGAAAATCTGAAGGAGGAAGGATGTATTTTGTTCAAAGTTTCAGAGTTCTCTGTTGTGGAATATTTAACTATGTAAAGATGTGTTACATTTGTTTCTGCTACAGAATATTACTTTACTGTGTAAAGGTGTGTCATACATGTTTCTGCTGCATTTGTTTAACAATGTAAGGATTGTTACATTTGTTTATGCTGCA
Organism: Peromyscus melanophrys; assembly: GCA_902168415.1. Taxonomy (NCBI): domain Eukaryota; kingdom Metazoa; phylum Chordata; class Mammalia; order Rodentia; family Cricetidae; genus Peromyscus; species Peromyscus melanophrys. The sequence continues at coordinate 19,632 of CABHPR010121968.1, read as the reverse complement.
GTTGTTTTATTATGAAAAGATGTGTTGCTGTTTCACCTTGCCTGCCTAAGGCACCTGATTGGTCTAATAAAAAGCTGAACAGCAAATAGCCAGGCAGGAGAGGGATAGGCGGGGCTGGCAGTCAGAGAGAATAAATAGGAAGAGAGAGAAAAAAGAATGAGAGAAGGAGAGGAGAGAATGAGGGAGAAAGAGAAGGAGACGCCTGGGGTCAGCCAGGCAGCCACCAGCCAGCAGATACAAGAGTAGTACATACAGAAAGAAATGCTTGAAAGTCTGGAGACAAAATGTAGATGAAGAGAAAAGATTAATTAATTAATTAATTAATTTTCTTTATTAAGAATTTTTTAATTCATTTTACATACCAACCACAGATCCCCCTCTTTTCCCTCCTCCCGCTTCCCTCCCAGCCTCTCCCCCAACACACCCTCCATTCCCTCCTCTGACAAGGTAAGTCCTCCCATGGGGAGTCAGCAAAACCTGGTACATTTAGTTGAGGCAGAACCAAGCCCCTCCCCCTGCATCAAGGCTGTGCAAGGTGTCCCACCATAGGTAATGGGCTTCAAAAAGCCAGTTCATGCACCAGGGATAGATCCCGATCCTACTGCCAGGGGCCCCTTAAGCAGACCAAGCTACACAACTGTCTCCCGTATGCCGGGGGCCTAGTCCAGTCCCATGGAGGCTCCACAGCTGCTGCTCTAAAGTTCATGAGTTCCCACTAGCTTAGTTGTCTCTATAGGTTTTCCCATAATGATCTTGACCCCCCCTTGCTCATAGAATCCCTCTTCTCTTTCTTCAGCTGCACTCCTAGAGCTCAGCCTGGTGTGTGGCTGTGGATCTCTGCATCTGTTTCCATCAGTTACTGGATGAAGGCTCTATGATGACAGGTAGGGTATTCACCAGTCTGATTATTGGGGTAAGATAACTCAGGCACCCTCTCCACTATTGCTAGTAGTCCAAGCTGGAGTCATCCTTGTGGATTCCTGGGAACTTCCCTAGCACCAGGTTTCTCCCTATCCCCATGCTGTCTCCCTCATATCATGGTATCTCTTTCTTTGCTTTCCCACTCCATCCCTTTTCCAGCTTGACCATCCCGTTCCCTTATGTTCTCATCCCCTACCCTCTATTGCCCCCCTCACCCCCAGGGCAATCCATGCATCCCTCTTAGGGTCCTCCTTGTCAGCTAGCTTCTCTGGAGCTGTGGGTTGTAGTCTGGTTATCTGTTGCTTTACATCTAGTATCTACTTATGAGTGAGTACATACCGTGTTTGTCTTTCTGAGTCTTGATTACCTCACTCAGGATGACATTTCTAGTTCCATCCGTTTGCCTGCAAATTTCATGATGTCATCAAAACAAGTTAAGTTAAAGAAAAAAAAAAAGCTAGCAAGAAACGAGCACAAGCTAAGTCCAAGCATTTATAACTAATAGTGTCTGTGTCAAGATTTGGGAGCTGGTTGGTGACCTAAAAGAAAAAGCCTGGTACAGTTCTCAGTCAGTAGTCCTTGGTGCCACTGCAGCTGGGTCCTTTATGAGGCAGAGCATCATGGCATTAAGAGCAGGCTAAGAGGCCACTCACTGGGTGCATGAACTGGCCTGCCCCTGTAATCAGACTGGTGAATACCCTGTCATCAGAGAGCCTTCATCCAGTGACTGATGGAAACAGATGCAGAGATCCACAGCCACACACCAGGCTGAGCTCCAGGAGTGCAGTCGAAGAGAGGGAAGAGGGATTACATGAGCAAGTGCATCAGGATCATGACGGGGAAATCTACAGACAACTGAACCAAGCTGAAAGGAACTCACGAACTTTAGACCGACAGTTGTGGAGTCTCCATGGGACCAGACTAGACCCTCTGCATACAGGAGACAGTTGTGTAGCTGGGTCTGTTTGAGGGGCCCCTGGCAATGGGATCAGCATCTATCTCAGGTGCATGAGCTGGCTTTCTGGATCCCATCGAACACCTTGCTCACCCTTGAGGCAGGGGCTGGGTCCTGCCTGAACTGAATGTGCCAGGCTTTGCTGTCCCCTCATGGGAGAACTTACCCTTTTGGAGGAGGGGATGGGGAGGTTAGGTGGGGGTAGGGAGAGTGGGAAGAGGGATGGGAGGGGGATTTGTGGTTGGTATGTAAAATGAATAAAAAAAAATTTCTTAAATTAAAAAAAAGGCCACTCACCTCATAGCAGCCAGGAATGGGAATAAGAAGACAGCCAGATGGAGAGAGGGGATGGGAGGAGGGAGGGAGGGGTAGAGAGAGAGAGAGAGCTATGCTTGCTAACCCTTCTTCTATTCTATCTGAGTCCAGCATGTGGGATGGTGCTGCCCACATTCAGAGTAGATCTTCCTTACACCTCTAGAAGGTCCTTAGACGAACCTAGAAGTGTGTTCTACAGGCTTGGAGGCACTTCTCAATCCAATCAGGTTGATGAGCAAGAGTAACAGCCACAGCTGGTGAGGTAATTAAAGCTGGGGAGGTAGGAAGTGACTTCTCCAGGTCCACCTTCCCAAGAGTGGGAAGACCAGGGTGAGAGTCCTTCCTTTTGTGGTGCCAAGGCCTGAAGGCATTCTCCACAACACACATTTAAGCTTAATCAACAGTGTGACAGTATTAGGAGCCCTGGCTTCAGGGAGAGCCCTACCCGTGAGTGGATGAATGACCTGATGAAAAATGCTCCAGGGAACTGTTTGCCTCTTTTAGCCTCCCTACTGTCTATAATCTGGGACTGCAGTGGCCAGACTCTGCCTCAGGCCCCCACCCAGGCATGGAAGCCACCAGTGTCTTGATCATGGACTTCCCAGCATCCAGAACTGTGGAAAATACAATTCCATTGTTTATAAATTACCCAGCTTCTGGTAGATTGTTATACCAGCTTATCTTAGTCCATTTTGTGACACTATGGCAGATTTCCAGACACTTGTAGTGGGTAGCTGTTCCAGCTTTGACCTGGAAGTACTACCCCCATTGAGGTTTCTGGTAACTGTCACGCCTAGGAGGTGGGGCCGAGACAGAAGCCCTTAAGACCTGAGATCTCTTGGTTCCTGGATCCTAGACGCTGGAGGTAGACCGAGCAGAGTTCTCCAGAGAACACCGCTGGACAGTACTTCACCTCTCCCGGATCCTGTAACCTATCCCTTTACTTGTAAGTTACCCCACAGAATAAACCTCCCTTTTAACTATGTAGAGATGCTTTAATATTTCCACCAATGGACACTGGGTCGTTTATAAAGCAAAGACATTGGTTTGTTCAAAATCAGGTGACTCCACCCAACTGACTTCTGGTCAAGGCCCGTGGTTATTGCACAACATGGTAGAGGTGAGAAAGAGTATGTGCAGAGGGACCAAACACGTGGACTGGCCCCAGAGTCGTAGACAATGAGTTTTTAAACTTTTTCCTTTCTCAACCCCTGTCATGCAAGTAGTTCTTATACGACACCAGGCACATAAGTAGGTATGTAAAACATGGGTTTACTGATAGTAAATCATAAAGAAATTAGTTTATTTGTTGTAAGCCACTTTGTGGGTACTGGGAACTGAATTTGGGTCATCTGCAAGACTGGCAAGAGATGACTACTGAGTCATCTCTTCAGTAACCCCCCCTCCCCCCGCCACTCCACACCTCTATTTAATGAGTTTTGATGAGGCTTGAGGCAGCAACTCAAACAGCAATTTTTGAAATCAAACATGATAGTACAATACAATCTAAAGATATGCTAATTTGATACTTACATGCTGAAGAATGACAGTAGGAAAATATTAGAAGTCTTTGTTTTCTGTAATTAAATCATTATGTTTTTATGAGAGCAGAAAACCTTCTATGTACAATAAAAATGCTCTACCTCTTGAGGCTGAACTACAGTGTGTCAGGCAGCCTTTGCCAGCGTTGTGTGATGGCAAGGGTGTGAGAGTGTGCACAGGACAGAGTGTGCATGTTGCACGGCTAGAACCAAAGCTTCAGGGAAGTCCCAGGACACATGTGTGAGCACTGTCAGAAAGTCCACAGAATCATTACAGAGTCATTACATACTTGACTCTGGGTTCAAAATCCCTTCACTGTTGCCAAACTTTCCCTGAACCCCAACACTTAGCCATGCAAACCCATAGGGGATTGCAACCACAGTTTAAGATGGCTTATAGAGAACTGTATAGAATTAACTTCATGATACCGGCATTAATCCTTTCTGAGTTGATGCCCCTCAGCCCCTCTCAGCGAGTTCTGTCTCTCAAGGATCCCACCACTTCAGCACCACTCAGCACCAACCCATTGGAGACCAAGGCTTCAATCAATACAGCCTTGGAGGACAAATCACATTTTAACCAGAGCACAGAACCAATGGACTGAGGCAACAAGCCACCTCTCAAGCCAGAGCTGAATTAAGTATAGTAAAGCTGACAGACAAATGATAGATTATCAAGAATATTGAGTCATAAAGAAAAATGTCTAAAAAGTGTTTATTTTCCTGTATGTATGTAGTGTGCATATGTGTATTGTGTATGTTTTGCATGTATGTGTGCATGTGTGTGTGTGTATACATGTAGAGGCTCAAAGTTGATGGAAGAATCAACCTCCAATGCTCTCTATTTTATTCATTGAGACAGTATCTCTCAGTCAAACCCAGAGCTCACCAATATGGCAGGGTCTCTCAGTCAAAGCCAGAGCTCACCGATATGGCTAGGCTTACTAGTCAGATTGCTTTGGGCAGCCACAGTCTTTGCCTTCTTCTGAAGCTGGAATTACAGGAAGGCCACCTTGTCCACCCAGTACTTAATGGGTTCTGGGAATTTAAATTCTAATTCTCATGCATGCATGGCAAGCACTTTAACCCCAGCCTGGAAAAATGAAGTTTAAAAATCTTTATTTGACAAGGCTCATGATTTAGTGGTGAAAGTGTGTAGTAAACACTGTTACTTTAGAATTTATATACATTTTATTCCCTTTTTGTGCATGTGTGTGAGTACATACATGCTATGACGTTCATATAGAGATCAAACCACAACTCTAAGAAGTTGGTTCTCTCCTTTCATCATGTGGGGTCCCAGGGACTGAACTCAGGTTATCAGGCTTGGGGACACATATTTCCACCTGCTGAGCCATCTTGCTGGCCCCATATATTGATTTCTCTCTGCCGTTTTAATTGGGCAAACTGGGCAACTTTTGTTTGAGTCTCAAAGTCTTCATATGAAAGGGGTTTTTGTATTTACTCTGGAGGACTTTTGTGTCAAAGGAGAAAATATGTGATGCCCCAGAAACTGAGTTTCCCTGTCTGTCCCCATGGGTTGCTCAGGTGATCCGAACTTCGACTCCCATCCTCTGCTGTGGGGAAGCTGTGCTATCTGATGTGAGTGCAGAGAGAAGACAAATGGGGAGCATGGCTGTGCTCCAATCCTCACCTCACAGAGTGACTGCTTCTGCTTCTATCATGACATCACCACTGAGATATAAGGAAGAAGCGCCATCAGGCACTCTACTCAATATAGAGAAGATGTGCTAAATATGACAGGACATGTATAGCCTGTCATAAAATTCCAGTTCAGAGATTTCACTGTAGTCATGCTAAAGCATGGACAAATGGGTAGTTTGGCCACAATTAGTAGGTTTGAAATCATTATTAATTTTTAGAACCATAAAAACACTGATTTAGTTGAACCTTTATAACATTGAAAGTGCATTGTATTTAGGAGTAATTAACATCCTTTAATTAGGAAGAATTGCCAAGCACTTTTCTTTCTTGGCTCTGTGGGAGCTAGCGCAGCTGCATGCAATTTAATCACAAAGGAAACAGCTTGTGTTTTATGTTGAATCTGCCTTTAATGGATTAAAAAATATTCTTTGGTATCCTATTTTATAATTAAAAGATAGAATTGAGTCACTAGTATTACAAAACATGATTAGCCCAAATGCCGTTAACCTCATGGAGCAAACCTTTCACCTAGATGCACATACAAGAGATGTGTAGAGAAAGCTGGTCCGTCTGTCCATATGCTCATGGGGCTGTGTGTCTTAATACTGAGTTCGATATTTTCGCTCCTCTAGAATCACAATTTGACTCTCCTATTTTCACGTACACTTAGACTCAACAAGGTTCCTTGCTAACCAGAGAGGCATGCAGGCAATTGCTGGGTATGAAAATGCTGACATTTTCTGAATTTTGAATGACAAATGACACGCTCTTGTCAGCTGACTCTAACTCAGAAGCATATGGTGCTTCTGATGGTGGGTGTTATTTCAAAGTTTGCAAATCACACCATGAGAGAGCCCCTTTGGTGGGCTCCTGGAATACTTAGCAACTGTGAATCTGAAGTGACAGCGCAGAGAAGGACCAAAAGAAAAAAATCCCCCTCCACCTTTTTGACAAGTAGAAGGCAACACAAGACGAGTGAGTGAATGGTTGGTTTAGTCACACAGGTGGAGGGGTTGATATGGCAGTCTATCAAGAGAGGTAAATCTACCTTTAGACAAACTAGGAGATGACCTAATTTCTCAAGTCAGCCTGCAAATGATCAGATTTCGGGGAAAGAATAAAAATAATCCAGGGATAGACTAGAATTGGAATCTCAGCTCTCCTACACAAAAGCTTGGAAATGGAGTAGAGCGTTACTTCAGGGGATAGAGAAAGTTGACAAAAGTACGTTCACTCCCCAGTTGAAAGATAACTCCCAGCAATGAAGACTTGCAAAGAACGTATCTGTTGTTCAAACCGAGGTGGTTTACCTAAAACTACCCTGTTCTGCCCTTTGCGGTCTGTTTTAATGGGGTGCTTCGTTTTGTTCAATGATGTCCACATTCAAAGCATTCCCACCACGGCTCAGGGACCAGTCCTCAGTTCAGTGGGCCTAACCCGCCAGTGCGTCCATTACAGTGATTCCATCCACTGCCCTCCTCCGGCGCTGCCAGGTGTTCCTGCGTCTGTCTTCCCCTCCTTAGAATCCAAGCCCTTCCAGTGTTTCTAATCATGAATACGATGACGTACGCACAGAGAGTGCAGAACAGGTACCAGTGACCTAAGATGACATTTTTTTCTCAGTTAAACATCCCAGGAAACTTTCAGTGATTTTACCCCTCAATCAACAAGTTCTGAGATTTTGCATTTGAGAAATGAAAAATATTCAGTAACTTGAGGAAATCTGCTCCCTGGGATGAGCATCTTCAAATAGTCTAGGTTCTTAAGTTTTCAGGTGTTAGGAGCAGATCCAGGTGGTAACAGCAATGATTCTAAGTAAAATGTATTCTAAATAGAACATATGGATTAAATCATAGAATCAATCGCTCATAGGAAAACCGATCACCTCCCCGCCACAGCTGGGGAAACTGAGGCCCGGAAAAATCCATCATCTGACTGAAGGTCCCTTGGGAAACCATGAAGTGATAGCTTTCTAGTACTGACACAGAGTAGAAATTTGTTAACTTCCCTGCAAAGCTGCCTGTTTCTGCCCACACGATCCTCCCGAGGCTCAACACCACATTTTATACCTTACCACCCACTTCTTTTTATCTGCAAGTCCTTGCATCTAAGGGAAGTCACAAAGAGGCTGGATTGGGCCAAATGTTTGCATTCTGCCAAGGCTTCTGGACTCTGCTCAGGTTTGAAGTGGCCCAGAGGCACCTGAGCAAGCAGAAGTCTGGGCCAGGGAGGAGTCATTAGAGACACTAGTGGGCACCAGGGACCATCTGAGTCTCTAGTGACAAGGAGAGAGCCAGCTTTGGTGTGGACATTTTCCTCCCAAGTTCTTGGCTGTGGAGATATGAAGTGGGCTTGCAGGATTCTCAGATGAGTCCCATGGGACATCCACTAAAACCCTTTTGATTTCCTCTTAGCCATATGTGAATGAATACCTGGTAGATAAAATCAAGTGATTCTTAAGAAAACTGGTTTTCCCTTTGAGGGGCTTCTGTCTTGTCTTTGAGTCATTAGAAACTAACTGTGTTCCTTCAACATACAGTTAATCTGCTCAGAGCAACGGAACAAGAGAGACTCCAACATGGGAATAGTGATCGCTACTGTTTGCTTCTATAGAAAAGCCATTGCAACAGGAAACCACAGCAAGCCACAGTGTCATGCTGAGCACTGTCTACGAAGGTTACCATTGCTGCTACGTCCCTTTGTAGTGAGGATAGTATTGTGCTATCAGGTCACAAAACATCTCTCTGGCCGGGTGGTGGTGGCGCACGCCTTTAATCCCAGCACTCGGGAGGCAGAGCCAGGCGGATCTCTGTGAGTTCGAGGCCAGCCTGGGCTACCAAGTGAGTTCCAGGAAAGGCGCAAAGCTACACAGAGAAACCCTGTCTCGAAAAACTAAAAAAAAAAAAAAAAAAATCTCTGACAATAACAAGATTTTCGTGTGTCTAGTTGCTGGCCAGAGGTTTTGGGTAAAAGGACTGACTCCTCCAGGGCGGGTATAGTACCACCTATGTGAGCTCACACCTTCATCTTGGGTGTGGAATCTGCAGCGGAATCAAGAGGTTCCTAAGGGCAGTCTGCAGGCATTGTCAGAGAAATCACCAAGTGTTACACTATTGAGAGCTGTCTCTGAGAAGTGGCTACCTGTGCAGAGCAGGCCAGAAACAACGGTTGCATGCCACACACCCCTCGCCGTGTTCTCAGGACTCTTTAAGCAATCCCCCGGGGCCATAGTGTGCCTTTGCACAAATATGATACAGACCTTCCTTCTGGGTGTGTGTATTAGAAAAAAAGCCATTTTGTATCTGTATGGAGCCAATTACCAGTCTGTTGACTCTAAGCCACGGAGCCGCTCTCCATGGCCCAGCTAGTGATGCCGGAACACCCAGCTGTCATTAGCCTCAGCCTGTCAGTAGAGGGTGCTGGAGGAACGCTGGAGGAAGATGCGTCTCTTCCTAGGTCAGCTTCTGTTGGCATTTGTGGAATCTCCCTTCTGGACCCTTCTCCCAGCTCCTGTGGTCTTGGTGTTCCTCAGCAAGCTCCGCTGGCATTCAGTGCACCTCACCATGCCCTGTGCCTGGGGCCTGGTCGACAGGGTCATTTGTACACATGTATCCTTATTTAGGTGCCTTGCCGCATCCTCTAGGGGCCTTCTCCTACCAGAATCTGTTATTGCTGTACTGTTTAGAGGCTCCTCTATTACTCCTATTTTCTTAAACAATATTAGCATACAATATTCTTATTAATTCTTTGAGAATTACATGTAATATATTTGATCCTGTTCACTCCCCACTCTTCTCCCTAACTCCTCTCAGATTTACCCCACCCCACCCCACCCCTCTCAACTACGTGTTCTTTTTATTATTACTGTTTAAAAATAACCCACTGGGTCAAATTTGTGTTGGACATATTCTCCTGGGTTTGAGCAACCATGGTTGACCTACCAGGGGCCACACTCTCATAGAAAACCGACTCTTCCTTCCCTCTCTCATCTGTCCATAGCTCCTCAGCTGGGGGAGGGGAGGGTCATGATCCCTCTGGGATGTTAGCTGGATTGACCCTGTACAGGCAGCCACAGCTGCTGTGAGTTTGTGTGTTCTACAGTCCTGCCATTTCCAGAAGACACTCTATCTGCTCCTCCCTGGCCTTTGCCCGGTCTTCTGTGATGTCTGTCCAAGCAGGGGTTTCTATTGCTGTGATAAACACAACAACCAAAACCAGTTTGTGGAGGAAAAGGTTTATTTCACTTCTGCTTCCAGGTAGTCGCTGAGGGAAGTCAGGGCAGACTCAGTAGAGCAAGAACATGGAGGCAGGAACTGAAGCAGCGGGCAAGGGGGGATGCTGCCTACCGACTTGCTCTCCATGGCTTGTTCAACCGCTTTCTTATACCACCCAGGACGACTTGCCCAGGGGTAGCACCACCTCCAGTGAGCTGAGCCTTCCCACATTAATCATCAGTCAAGAATATGCCCTACAGACTTGCTTATAGGCCAAACCTATGGAGGCCTTTTCTTAATTAAGATTCCTTCTTCCCAGACGACCACAGTGTCAAGTCAACATAAAAGTTAGCTAGCACGTGCCCCCCCCAGCACTCCCCGAGTGTGTGTGTGTGTGTGTGTATGTGTGATAGATGCTCCATTTGTGTTTGAGTGCTCCACAGACACTTATTCATTGCACACTGACCATTTCTGAGTTTCTGTATTAACCACCACCCAACTTCACAAAGAAACTTCTCCAATGAGGCTGGAGAGCTGCATTGATCTAAAGGTATAGAGATAAGAATTGAGATGCCAATTTGATACTGTGTCTATTTAGCAAAATAATAGTTGTGGTTCACCTCCGAGATCTATGAGATTCCTAACCATGGGTTCTTGGCCAGATTTATAGTACCTGGCATACATGTTCCCCTGTGGATTGGGCCTTAAATCCAACCAGAAAGCAAATGGTTGGTTATTCCAATAACCCTATTTAAATTGTGTGTGTATGTGTGTGTGTGTGTGTGTGTGTGTGTGTGTGTGTGTGTGTGTGTATGTGTGTGTGTCCTGAATGGAACTCAACTACTTCAGTGGATAAATGACAAGTGGCCCTGTGACAAGATTTAGTGAGTAAAGGTGCTTTTGTGTAGAAGGAAAAAGGGACTTACTTTTCCAGAGCCAGCACTATCATCAAGGATGGGGAGAGCTTTGTTGGCTGTGAACCGTAGGTAACTTGAAGAGGACAATATTTCTGGCCTCTGCAGCTCTGTAAACTCAAAGGTGAATCACTGTGTCTCAGACCTCGAGTTGATGTCCTCCTAATGGGAGAAGGCACAGTTAAGTGGAACCGGTCGATGGTGGGCATGGTGCTTTTGTGGTGACCACTGTGGTCAGAAGGCCTCCTGCATTGACCTGTGCACAGACTCTTAACGCTCTAAGAGTTGGCACATAGACTTCCCAGAGTAAATGACCAAAGGGAGAGCAGCTAGGACGTACTAGGTTTAGTTCCACGGTCCTCTAATTACTATGCATTTATGTTTAAATCTGTATCACTTACCTGATTGTGCTGAGCAGGGCAAAGAAACACTACATCCAGTAGACCCTGTTTACACTGTGTATCCAACAGTAGTTTACAACAGGCAGCAACTCCAGGAAAGAAGAACTTATCAGAGCTGTTATGTAAGAAATCACTGTAGCAATGTAAATAAGACAGCCTAATCACTTTTAGAAATTGTTCAGTATCAGAAGTATTTAACGGTCCACACTAGATACATCCCCTGTGACCGGTTTTGTTCTGAGCGTTTCCCAGGTACTTGTTCACAGAGTTCTCGCAGAGAACAGCCTGAGTGGTAGAGCTGGGGTTTCAGTTTCCTGTGGCTCTTAACTTCACTCAAAAAATGCTTCAAATTATATTGTAACCTTTAGTTCACTTATCCATCAGCAGGGCTGATGCTTTTCACATGGTAGGGTGGGTGTATTGATACATAATTGAGATTTCATTGATGTTGTATATTGTATACAATCTGAAACTTGAGACTTTTCACATTTTTTTTTGAGATTTTATTTTATTTATTTTATTTTTTGTGTTAGCCTGAATGTATGTGCCTGTGGAGGCCTGAAGAGGGCATCTTGTCTCCCGGGACTAGAGTTACAAATGGTTATGAACTGCCATGTGGGTGCTAAGAGGGTACTAGGAATTGAACTCTGGTCCTCTGGAAGAGCAGCTAGTGCTCTTAACCACTGGACCATCACTCCAGCCCATCTTGTTGAAAGTCTTGATGTATGTTTGATTAATGGCACATTAATCAAGGTCTTATATGGTAGTTATTATTTATACTTTTCAATATTTTTTCCTGAGGTAGGCGAAATGTCACTCACCTGGTTGGGAGGGGGTGACACGTGGTGTTCCGAAAGTAAAGAACAAGAAAATCCCCTGTAACTAGGATTAATGAGTGAAGGAAGAGATAATATTGGCCACTATCAGAGCCTGATAAGGAAGATGCTGTATGGCTTTTCTACCTCTTTATAATGGCTCGAGATATTAATAGATCTTTATCTGAATAATCATCTTAGTTTTAAAAACCTCAATTTACTAAATAGATCAAGGGGCCTCGAAGCAAGGCAGTTAATGGTGGATCTGTGATGAGCCTTTTGGCCCCTGAAGCCCCACGCAATCTTCAAGCAAGAGGGGAAAGAAAATACCACGTGAGATGAAATATGGCCCCATAGGTGATTTATTTTTTTCCATCTGCTTTTAAGAAAAGGGAGAAGAGAGGATAATATAGAATAATGGCTGCACTGTGGGGCTGTGGATTGAGCAAATACAATAATGTGCTACTCGAGCATAAAGCAGTAACTCTGATTCCGTCTTATTGTTCTAAAAGTCCACGAACATGAATATACAAATACTCTAAATGGAAGGCCCCTTTCTCAGGGTTATTTATTGAAAAAGCTTCATAAAAATATCTCTGTATGAGTGAGTGGGGTCTTTTTTTATTGGTTTAAGCTGACTAGGATGCCACCCTTTGCTCTTGGTTGGGGTGGGGGATGTTCAGAAATTTAGAAATATAGCTGGAACTGTAACACTCAGGCATTGTGGGTTGGTAACCAAGGCAACTCTTCCTGTTATGCATTCAGGCTTTTCTGTTGATTATCTATTGTAATGCCAATAATTGCAGCTGAGAGGTGTCTCTGTTTGTTGTGGAGACAATTAGCACTTGAGATAAAATAACAGATTTGAATAAATTGGGAAGACCCAAAGTTTGACTGGACCTCTCAGGAACAAGCCCCGGCGTTGCAATTGGACTGCTGTGTGTCTCTGCAGCCTTCGGAGGGAGCGTTCTCCTCCCACATTGCATGAGGTCTGGGTGGTGGTTATTCTGGTTCGGGTTGAAAACCTTCATCTTCTTCTTAGATTATACCGGAAAACAGCTTAAAACATGCAAACCTGTGAGAAGGTGACACTGAATTTTCAATGATAGCCTACACTCGCACAACTTGTCTCTACACGTAATGCTCCATTAAAAATATCCCCCCGCCCCATTACTGTTGTAACTACTCTCCACTGTTGTAAGACTGTGTGTCAAATCACTATGTCTTTTAATTCAGATGTGAGCGGAAAGCACACAGTCTTTGAACTCCATGTCTTTGCCTTACCTTCAAGGATGGCTTTATGAATGAAAATCGACACTTGTATTATGATCATTCACTGAGGAACATTGCCAGTGGGCCCATGGCTATCAGAGAGTGTTCCTACATCTCCCTAAATCTTTAGTCCCCTGCAGACACATGAGTTTCCCCTGAAACAATTATGTTTGTTTTCAGAGTCTCACTTCTATTTCTGTAACCACGACGGTCTCCTGCTCCGGCAGCGGGGTGAGTTGTTTTCACAGCCTGGAGATCCTCCTGCTTTGGCCTTCTAAGTGCAAGGATTACAGGTGCTGTGTCGCCACACCCAATGGAACCATATTCTTCTCAGGCCCCCGTCACGTGGTAATGGCTGAGCTTCTAGGAGAATAGGCTGCAGCTTGTCAAACAACATCAATGGATACGAAAGGAAAGGTCTTTTAAATTCAGCGATAGAAACGAGTCCAAAGCCACATTCTCCAATCAGCTTTAACAGTCACAAAGCTGTTGGATTGATCTCCATCTGTCTATCTTTTCTATCTCTAAATTGGTTCTGAATTCAACTGGGACAGGAAGATGTTATTTATTGGCCGTTCCCGAACACCTAACATATGTTTTCCATATCGAATGCAGTTGATAAGTATTAACTGTTGACAAAGTCAGAATGTAAATTCCACGAGTGCAGAGCCTTTGCTTATCTTGTTCACTGCCATTTCTCCAGCATATAAAAGTTGTTAAAAACAGGAAAAAAATAGTTCAGATCACAAATATTCCCACTCCTGTTTCAGAATAAAGTATTCAGAACACTTTACATTTGGTTGTTTATATTAACAATATCTCCTTGAAGGCCATAGTTTGAGATTTCACTAAGAAATTTCTGGGAAATGCTTTAATTATACACAAGAATGAGAGCTATGGACACTTTGCTGTTCTTAGGCTCAAATAACGAACAGCAAACAGCCAACACTGTACAGTAGAGATCCCATACCAAGTTCTCTTTGGCCACTCAGCAAAGTCCTGAGGGACACAAAGGATTCAAAGATGTAAAATGTGCTTCATAAGGCAGACCTGGAGCTCACATAATACTGAGTAGAAAGCAGTTTCCTGATAATATCTCCTGAACTACTGCTTCCAACAAAACATGAATGATGGAGGGTATCATGGTACGGGACCCTGAGAACCATATTTTCAATATGCAAAGATGATTCTTGTTACCAGTGAACATGGATTTTCACATCTGTACTTTGATCTTCTCTAGAAAAGAGCCAGAACTCGGCAGAGAGAGTTCTGGCTAGACAGAGAAGTCTGACTGAGCAAGGAACATGTGGGAGAAAGTATTCAGAACTCTACATTGGAAGAGGGAAGGCCTGAGAAATTCCCAGAGCAGAGGCCTAAAGATAATCGTGATGTCTGTAGAGGAAAAGAGCAAGAATTTACCTCCAAGAGACCTTGAAGCAACTAAGATCATCCTAGAGCAAGAGAGAAAAGAAGTGCTGGAGGAGAGCCAGAGAATCCATGACACCAGAGGAAAGTAGAGGTTAGTTTAGGGGTCGAAGAGGAACTGATGATGTGGTCTCCGTGTGGAGTGTTAATAATTTGTCTTCATCAAATGGGCAGTAAAACGTGCACAGCTCTCACTGCTGTGTGCGGATTAAAGCATTCATTAGCAAGTTCTTGGTGAAATTCCAGAGCTAGTTCCCTTTGTTTCACCATTGTTAATGCAGAAGACTTCACTATTTGAGCTATGGTGCCTCAGATAGGTCAAACATATGAACAGAATTGCTTGGCATGATTCTGTGTTCCAAAAGCTCATTACTAATGCAGCAGAACCCTTTCCATGCTGGAATAGCTCCTAATCCCAGACTTTGTCGTTAGAGTGCCTGGGTTTGAACTCTACCCAGTGACTGACTAGTTGGCTATAAGATATCCCATACGTTTCTCATCACAAAGCTTCATTTCTTCCTCTGTATAAAGGTACAGATAGGGGTTAGGACAGCACTCACCACACAAAGCTGCAGCGAGAACATGAGTCAATCACTATACATGTAGTACTCGTATACTCACGTATAGAAGAGTAATGAACTGTTAAATCTGTTAATCAGGGTGCAGAGATAGTGGTTCAGAAAGTACTTGCTGTGCAGACTCAAGGACATGAGTATGGATCCTGTAAATAAGCTGGGTGCTGTGGCATATGCTTTTATGGAGCTCTCATAGTCCAGTGAGCCCTAATCTGTCTCAAAGGCCAGTATTGTCCCAAAAAACAACAACAAAACACAAACCAGAATTAACCAAAAAACCCAAGTAGATGGAACCTGAGAAATGATGGAAAGATACTTGTTAACCTCTGGCCCAGCATACATACACCCTCAAGATAGGAATGTACACACAAATAAACAAACAAACAAATAAATAAATGTGTGACCCTGAAGCTCTGATGTTGTGGGATATTTGTACACTGTGTGAAGATGTATTGCTGTATTGTTGTAATAAAAAGGGGAATGTCCAATATTTAGGCAGGATACATAAACGGGACTTCCAGACAGAGAGAGAACTCTGGGAAGAAGACAGGTGGAGTTGGCAGCCAGACTCAGCAGAAGCAGGGTGGGCAGTACAAAGATGAGGTAATGAACCACATGCCAGAATTTATATTAAAAATATGGGTTAATTTAAGTTGTAAGAAATACTTAGGAACAAGCCTAAGCTAAGGCTGAGCATTCATAATTATTAGTAAGTCTCCATGTAATTGTTGGTGAGCTGGTGGTCCCAATGAGCACACACTGCTCCACCGTGACCGGCACATGACAAAATTTATACAAGTGGTGAGTTGTGAGTGTTAATACCTGGCCAACATCTTTTGAGTCCCTGTAGTGAACTAATTAAGATGAGTAAATGCATCATGACCACCATCTAAGTATATTAGTTTTTGTTTATGTCAGTCTCTGGAAGATGAGAACTTCATTTTCTTCTACAATGACAGTGTGTGTGTGTGTGTGTGTGTGTGTGTGTGTGTGTGTGTGTGTGTGTGTTTTAATTCTTCCCCCAAGGCATTACTAGCTTGTGAATGAGACGATTCCCCCACTGTCCTCCTCTTTCCTCTAGGAACTTCAGGGACATGTAAGTTAGCGGTGTGATCTTTGCTTTTATCATCTGGGGCTAAGGATTATGTCTACTGGATAATTTTGTTATTTTCTCTCCTCCTTCTCCATATGCGTACATACATATATCCTATATATAATTTTTTAATTTTGATTTTTAATTATGTCAAAGAGTGTATGCTTATGTATGGATGTGTACACATGAGTGTAGATGGTTTCAGAGATCAAAAGGTGTCAGGTCCTCTGGATCTGGAGTTACAGGCTATTATGACCATCTTATGTAGGTGTTGGAAATCAAACCTGAGTCCTCTGCAAGAGCAGTGTATGTTCTTAACCACTGAGATAACCCTCCAGCCCACCCCCTGCTACAGCACTGAATCCTTTGAATGTACCTGGGATAGTGCTAGGAGCTGTGAAAAA